>VZRO01000435.1:97072-133342 GCA_013397915.1 Daphoenositta chrysoptera | reverse complement strand
TTTTTTACAAACAAAATGTTGTTATTATAAGCGTCATAGCCATTTAAATAAGCTAAATATTAGGAGAAAAAAGCAGTCTTGTTGGACTGGTAGTATCGTACCTTACTCCCTATTCAGTCATGTCTTTCTGCATTTCCAGAGAAGAGAGGATTTGATCTGACAGATTCCACAATCTGAGTTCCCACCGAGTTTAAAAGGAATTCTATAAGCAAAGAGTCTACAACTGAAGTCATATGTTCCTGAAGCTTGTGATATACATTAAAGGGACAGGAAACAACAGCAGCCAATATTTTAAAGGAAACATGGCATATGTTAAGTACCGAGTATTGCAAAGTTCATGTATTAATCATTCATCATTTGTGCCTCTAAGTGTCCAAATGTTAGCCATCTAGTTTAAGTTTCTCGTTTAAATTTCTTCTCTTTGGGGAAAGAGACATCCTTCTAAAATGGCTTAAAAACGTAGCATAATAGTAAAGTCTGAGGGAATAGTTCCATGCTATTTTATTTTACTAATTGCAAAGCTAGCCCTCCCTCATATATGCTTGCTCCTGGTTCCACACAGTCATTTATGGTCCTCAGAGTTGTGTTCAATGAAGTATTAGGGGAGGACTCACAAGGAAGTTTGCTTTTATTTAGAACTTTCATCATTCTTATTCTGTATTACATCATGCTTGGACAAACATTTAATTCAGCTGAAGCTGTAATCATGGTGGAAATGCCAGGACAGCCAAGAAGTCTGGGAATCACTTAAGCTGCCTTTTGCACTAGAGAAACATAGAGCTGAACCATGACTTGACACATGAGAAGCACACAGTGATATGTCTGTCCAGGCCATAGAAGTTTACTTGTATATTTTTCTCTTCAAAGATTATGAAGAAGCAGCCTACTGTGTTTTTGTCACTATGAGTATTGGTGTTGTCAATAGGGCTAATAAAGAAAGTACAGAACAAATGCAGTATACTCTAAGCAGAACATTTTGTGTTCACAATCTTTATTTTTCCTGCTAGGTCAGTCATGTACAATAACAAAAATGGTTAGTAAACATGAAAGAAAAAAATTCCATTGTTAATTATACTGTGAATTGAGTGTGACATAACTATCTTTTTGTTTCTGATAAGATCTAAAATTGGCCACTGTTTAACTAGAAAATCATTTCCTCCAAATTGAGTCCTGCTTTACACTCCTGCTCACCACTACCATAAAATCCATCACTGACAATGACTGCCACTCTCCTTCAGTTACAGAGAGTGATAGTAGAACCCATTCTTTTTATTACAGCTCTGCAGTAAAGCCCTTTTTCATTTTTTTGGGACACTTCCATTTCCACCAATGTAGTTTCTCAAAATGATTTTTTTTAAATGCTTGCATCATACGGTCATGACAAAGCCTAAAAAACATGTAAATGTACCAATTTATATTTTGCAAATGCTTGACATTGAATGATCTAAAAGATTTTCTGCTTTCAGGTTTTACAAATTGTTTTAAGAAAGTTGGTCAGCTGTGGCATTTAGCTCTTCATTAAGCAGTCACTGAGTTTCTTCAGGTTGAAAATCCCACCCCCTATCTTTCTCACAGCATCTGGTCTGCAGTAGAATAACTCAACCATTTCTTACAGGTACATTTTTTTTTTAATTTATCAGGTTTATTTGTATAATATGAGTCAATTAAATTTGCGTAGAGAAGATCTCCACTATTGGGATTCTCTTCTCTGAGTCTTTCAATTTCCCTGTAGAGTTTTAATACCTGATGATGATTGTTTTTTGTAATTAAGATTTAAGTACCCAATCCCCCAAGACTTGTCATACAGAGAGCTGCCACTCAAGCATTCAGCAGCCCTTTCAGGCGCACCCTCTGTTTGTCACAGCCTTTTCCTAACATCCTAGAGCTCAGAAGAAAGCCTTTGGTTGAGTGGTGCTGTATTTCATCCCACATATTTTGCTAATCCACACCATACTGTAGCTGCAGCTTACCTAAAACTACTAAGAGGGTAAAGTGGTAATGTCTCTTTTAGCAGCTGCCAACAGTACATCATGGGAATGAATAAGGCTTCCATTTGAGTGAGTAAAGTGAGGGACTGCTCTGTCAATCCCACATCTTATTCATACTGTAAAAACTAAAAAAAAAAATAGTCCCCTAAGAACCAGGGTTACGGATACAGATTTGGTTCTTGCATAGGTTCATAATTCATAAAACAAGAAACATGGGGGTCAAAGTCAGAATGTTTTTGGGAGATTTTTTTCCCTATTGTTTCAGTCAAGGCATGACAAGAGGCAGGGCAGATGCACTCAACAGCAGCAATATGCAAAGGGAACTAGAGGTCAGTGAATCTGTATGAAATCCCGATCAGTGATGCCAATCATGTTTTTGTACCACGTAATTTTGCTTCTGTTATGTCAAATAACAGTTAAATGCTAACATAAGATGCACAGAAATGCACCTCAGTTGAAGTCCTTTTTTAGCCACAAGGATAACAGAGGTCATAAGCATCCAGGAATAGGTTTCATGCTTCCTTCCCTGAGATCCCCAGTTGTGCCAGGATATCAGTGTGGCACATCAAGAGTTTATCACTAAGCAAAATAGAGGATGCTGAGGACCTGGCATGCATTCTGTCTGCATCTTGGGAGGTTTTACTACCAATTAACTACAGCATAGCCCTACAGACTAAATACCCACTAGTGCTTGGATCAAGTTAATCAGGCTAATCTTTAGTGTGCAATTCTTGGTTTACTTTCATCCTAAAGGAAGGCAATCATGTAGGGTTTTACTATATTGTCGATTGAACCAAACCCCTAAGTGTAATATTCCTTTCAGAAATGCATCTTCATCAAAAGCTAATGAAGGCACGCTCCTAGTATTCAAAAGGCTAAGAAGCGCAAATAGCAAGGGGAAGAAAGTGCTACACTTTCAAATCTCTTAAACTTGGATCCCCACAGACACTGTGACTGAGCCTTCAGTTTCAGTCTCTTAAAATTCCCAAATAGAGTATTAATAAATAATTTCAAAGTAGCTAGATTGATTTAATATATCCCTTACTCTTTTAATTTACCATGCCACTAATCTATCAATCTAATCCTGCACTCATAATTATTTGTTGACTTTAGTAGAGAGAATTAATTCTTTACATCTTTCAGGCTCTTTAAATGATAATATATTTCAAATTTAAAATTACCATCAGGGTAGCAAGGCTCCAGGGGAATGCATGAAAACACCTCCTTTTGTTTGATAGAACCTTTAGACATATCACATGCTACTCATAATGAGTTGCCTTTATCCAGATTAGATTTAGAAAAACACTTTTTTTTTTGTCACAGATTTTGCAAACAGAGGGTATCTAATTAGAAACAAGTTATATATTCAGCACTTAGTGTCAGTGCTTTAGTAGCAATGTGATAAAAAACTAAGAATAACCCAGGGGAGATCCAGAGAGTCTGTGCCAACAGTGTTCATGGCTTCACAAAGCACTCAGTCACAAACTGTCAAAGAGAAAAAAAATGTATATAAGTTTGTGTATAATGTACTTTGTTGAAAATATGCTAAATAGCATAGCATATGATTTATCTTAATTGTCATTCCCTTCAATGGAGTGTGTCATTGATCTTCCTTTTCCTCCCAATGCATGTAACTTGTCTTTGTTAATTCACTGTGTATTAGTTGTTAGCTTAGTCCTAAGTTCAGTGCTGAGCTATTGTAAATGCTGTTTACATGTTCATTTAATATAATGTACAAAGCAGACTAATCAGAACTGCAGATCTTTATCTTTAAATTGATGTGGTGGTCCTTCAGCTATCTGCACCATGTCCTTCAGGACACTATCCAAATCAAAATTATTCGTTTCAGACAGCCTTTATTTTATATAGGCCTGTTCACTGAAGCAGCAGGAATGGAATTTTTCTCACCTAACTTTCAATGACCCAACTGTCTTCTTCTCATAAGCAGCCTATAGAGATTTGGAGGGTCTTTTTTCATTGTTCCTATTATGAATGCCTATTGTAGCAACTATATGAACTGTACCCATTACTTTACATGCAGTTATATGGAAAGCATTTGTGAGAACAAGACTTCTCATTCTCATGCCAAACTGGAGATTTCTAAATTTAGGACAAATGAAAACTAGCCAAAAATCTGTCTCTGAATTACAGCTGCTGCAGTAGTAAGGATTTGAGTCACAGCAAGATCAGAGCAAACTCTGGCATTCTAGATGTAATTCAGTCGCAATATAATTTAAAATTATTTGGCAATTTATAAAAAATGAAAAAACAGGAGAAAGTTGGTATTATTTACCATGAAAGGTATATTTTCTTAAGGTTTTATTATTTCTTTTTAGGTTTATTCTTCTTGAAGAAGTAAATTCATCTAGATTGGACTTGAAAAGGTCACCTATAATCAGAAAATTTGAAAGCAATCATGGATATATAAAAATATGAAGAAAATTAGGAAAAAATATTTTTGTTAATTTATTTATGATAGTGTATTTTCTATTTAATTAATTAAAACCTTATTACTCAATGTGACCACAATTTTTATTCATTTATCATTTTTAAAAGCAAAACCTAACATACATATTTTGCATACGTGGCCCAAATCATACATGCTTTTATTTTCTGCATAGGTAATGTATAAATATAGAAAGTATACTTATATTCATGATACCTACCTGAAGAAAAGGAAAACAATTTTTTTTCTTTTTTTTAATGCATCACCTAAGATAAATTGTGTTTATTTCGCTGTTCAAATTAGTGATAACTGCATATTTCTTACAAAAAAAAAAGAAAACAAGAAAATTAATATTTATTCATTTTTGTTTATTGAAAATTTGAAACATTTTAGCAAATAATTTATTTTATCTGTAGATTAGAAGTATCAACTACTTGATCCTGTATAAAAGTGTCTATTTTCCCTGTTACGCATTTGAAAATGAATGTAGCACTAAACCTACTTCATGTAACCTGGGTGTGCATTTCAGGTGACAGAATGGCAAAAAGTGAATAGCAAAATACAAAACATGTTCGTAGACTTCCAAGAGGTCCAAATAAGAACCTCTAGTGCAAAATGCAAATTATTTTTGTGAAAATCACAGTTTAGTGTAGAATATAGGTCTTTTATTGTACAGATTGTATGGTTCTGGTTTGTTGGTTGTTTTTTTCCCCTACAGATGGTCTTTATGAAAATATGGTAAGAATCTAAATATACAATGCGTAAAGTTAACACTCAGTTCCTACAGCTTCATTTCCAGTCTTCTGTAGCTCCATTCAAGAGTAAAAAAGTAATGAAACAGGAAAACCTCTTAAATTAAAAGCATTGCTGTTTTGTAGCTTAACATATCTTTTCACCTCAGTGTAATTCCACCATGTGAAACATAACAAAGAGCTATAACTAAAAATTCCAATGTCATATAACTTAGTGTTATGAGAAAATATTTGAGTTTTCTCTTAGGCAATACAGAGCTAATTTGCAAAATGAAAGTCTCGCTAAATTGGTATTGAAGTATGTGAAAGACTAAAACCTCACAATAGATAAAAGCATGCCAAGAAATTTAATTTACAAAACACTTACTGTAAATTAAAATAAATGTTAGAAGTGCTTAGGCACTGCAACTATCTGCAGGTGAAGCATTCTGACAGAGCTACTCAACCAACAAGCAGAGTTAATCTTACCAGATTTTAAAGATTAAGGAAGGGTTTAAAAGCTGTTCTAGGGCTTTAACAGGAAAAAAAGTTATAAATGTTAAATTTTTTTTTAGCTTATATTTTCCAGGAAAGTCCTAAGGCTGTTGATGATTGAATCTACATACTCCCCAAAATTTATGATACCTCAAATCTAAATTTTGCACATCTATGACAAAACAAACAAACAAACAAAAACCCAAAACCCGAACAAACAAATAAAAAGGCATGATGAAGTAAATGCTGGTTAAGTAAATATTTTAATTAACTAACTCTTAAAATTTTTGGGCTTCATTTTCTGCCAAAAGCTGAGGAAGGAGAAATGGGAGATTGTAGATGAGCTGGTTTATTCCTCAGGAAGAGGAGCACTAGAAGTTTTAACGTTTCATCCTTCACCCTTAGTTTTTCTTTTGGGTACTCTAAAGGCAAGACACTAGACTGTAGATATTTTTAGCTTCAGTTAGTATGTCCATCCATGTTTCTTTACATTCCTACCGCATTTTTGATTTTATCGAATGAAGCAAGGTTTTGTATCACCAGCCAATGTTTTTGGAGTAGAAGGTGTAGAACTTTGAAAAATCTTTGGGCACACAAGACCTTCTTTCGTAGAAGCAGATCATTTCAAAATAAATATAATTTAAGAACAACTGTTCAAAGTTGAAATCAGACAAAGCAGTGAAAATAGCTGAAGCTCAGGGATAAATTACAAAGGGAAGAGAGAGACTAGATGGAATTATTCAATCATTCAAATACTCCTTTCACTATAACCATCTGCCCCAAGTTAGGCTTATAAGGACTTGTGACTGAATGGCAATACCCTGACTTATGTTAGGAAGAGGTTAAAGTACATCTGATTATATATAACTAATTTTTTAGACTGGAAATTGAAACATCTCTTGTAAATATGCACCTTATTGGCTATTCTCAATTCTTTCCTTGACACATCAAACATAAAAAAAAAATCGAGCAGAAAAGGTTTCCCTACCCCTGTTAGGCCTTAATGGAAATTTTAAAAAGTTCTGTATTCAGAAAATGCACAATTCTTCCAGTCAAGTAAAAATAATGGTTTTCTTCTATCAGGATAATCTCTGTTCCTACTGTAATGTAACTAATGAAGAAAAATATTTAGGAAAACAAGATAAAAACTTTTACTTTACAGAAGTCGACCTGAAAACTTGAAGGGTTCTGGGTTAGTGGTACCTAGAGAATGAGTACTACTCTTTGGTTTTGTAATTCAGTTCCCTGAGAGAGTTTTTAAGGAGAAATATATCTTTTATACTGAAGTCTAAGGCACTGTTAAAACAGAAGGAACTTTCAGATTTGCTAGGGTTTTACAAAAGAGTCAGTATGGCCTCATAAGTAGCAGGCCCCTGGCAAAGATCAGAATAGAGAGGTTCCACTGCTGAAGTTTCCTTCTCTAACCCTTATAAATTATTACAAGTCAGGTACAAATTTTGCCACATGTAAATAGATGCTAGAGATTCTGACCTCATCTAAGTTCATGGAGGAAGTCTGTAATAGCAAGAATAATTCTTTATTGTAATACTTGAGAAAAAACTATAGGCCATATTCTTATTCTAGGATATTAATGGTTTTGATGTCCCTAACAAAAGAAATGTGTAAGAGAATTTACTTCCTACAATAATAAAAATACAAAGTGTTTCCTTTCCTAGGAAGCATATTGATTGTCCAAGCTATCAAAGAACTGACCTAGTTGATTGGTATGCAAGTTTGATAAAATTAGCATCGTACTCAAAAATTCAGTTCTGGGTAAGAATAAATATTCTGTTTTCAAACAACATCTCTGGTATAAAATATTACTAGTTCTTATCAATCAGAAACAAACAAACAAATAAATACATAAATGAGGAGAGGGGCAGGAAAGAAAGAAAATCTGGACTCTTCAGTTCTCCACCACACTGAAAACTGTTTGATGCAAATAAGTAAATTCATTTTCAGGACATTTCACATTCAACGTTAAAATTTCAAAAGCCTTAGAAGTCTTAAGAATAATATAGCTGTCAGGATTCTCATGAAAATGCTGGGGGGGAAAGCATAAAACAAATACTCCTCTTCTCATAGTGATCTTCCCCAATTCTTTCTCTCTTTAAAACACATGTATATATACCTTCAATAGCATTCACAGGAGATGGCAGCAAATTTTGTGCCTTTGAGACATGTGATGTAAGTACTTCTAAGTCACCAAAGCAGAAGCCAAGAAATATAAACAAGCAATTTCCCTCCCTCCCTCCCTTACCCCCGAGTCAGTTTAGTGAATACTTTGAGGAGAAAAGGTACTCAAGCATGATGGCAAATGATTCAGACATTCTTAAACACTGGAGACTTACATCTAATTTCCAAAGTTTGTCACTCAGAAACTTTAATTACAATGTTAGGAAATTAGCACTTTGCATACTGTAACATAATTCCCCATAGTACTGTGAAACTATATCCTGACATTGATCTGGTCTGCACATGTAATGATGGCAGAATAGGTTATTAAATAAGAAGTGAATATTTAATTGTTTACACAGTGAATAGCACATTTTAGATGCCACTACAATATAAATATTTATGATAAAATGGTAGTTAGAGAAGCAGTAGCTTTAAAAAGATCAATCTTTTGCAAAACAGGATGGGCATAATATTTCAGTAGTTTAGTAGATCTATATAGTTATAATGTGCTATGATAAACTCTGTTATTCAAGAAAGCATTACATGGATTTTAAAATGAAATTTATTTGTAAAATTGAAATAGATATGGTCAAATGTATCACTCAATACAATTTATTTAAATGAAGTTTTCTGTTATTAATATGAGAAACTAAGTTATTTTTCCTCCAGTTCTGCAGATCTTCCTAATCTATTCCTAGCCCTGTGAAAACAGGTTGAGCTTAAAACTATTTTAAGATGTGAGGTAGACACAACCTTCCAATCACCTCCAAAGAAAATAACAAAATGAAAGCATTTATTCATTAATGCTATTCCTAGCATTCAAAGCAAATCTGCGAAACGGTGGTTTTGTTTAACACTTCATACAGTCTAAAATTCTGTGGTTTTTTTCTTTTGGTCTTTTGTGCACTTTCCTGAAAAAGGTAATAAAAAAGCAAGAGAGGCAAAACTACAGAAAAAATATAATGAACTTGCTCACTGCAGTAATTAATGGGGAAATGAACAAATAAATGTAGAGACAAGGTAATGAAACCAAAAGCTATGGGGAAATGATGAAAGACTTTAAAAGCTTTGACATAGTGCAACAAGAGTGGGGAGTCAAAGATCTTAATACTGGAAACACACACTTCTGAACTATAGCAACACTTCCATCCTCCTGCAATTCATTTCCCTCATATTGTTTCACTCTTCATGGGAGGAATTACTTACAGCCTTTTTTATGTTGTGTAAGGCATCCCATCAAAATACAGTTACGTGTTTGTGAGTTCAATTCCAAAAAAGACCTATGGTTTAATGCTGCCTGGAAAAGGCTGACAGACATGTAGGTGGAGAACATGTGGGAGGAAAGAGGAGCACTACACACACATGCACACAAAAGTATATTTGAAGTATGAGCAACATTCAGTTTTTGATTCAAAACTGCTCTGTTAAGATTGCAAGTGACAAAAAAGGGATTGTACTGCTGGGAAAACACTTCATTATGAATTTTATTTGCTATGTTTTGTAGTCTTGACTTTAAATAAAAATATAGTTCTCAAAAAAAAAAGAAGGTAGAGGAATGGATGTAAGTTTCAAGAACATAATTGATTCTTAAATTTTCATATAGCCATCTTTTGCTTTATATACTCCACCTGAAAATAAATAACCTTTCTACTTCTTCAATATTATTATTGCTGGTATTATTATATATTATGATATTACTAGTAATAGTAAGAATGTTAATACGTTACAGAGAAAGTTTACTGGAACTGCATTTTTTACTTTGTAGAATACAGGAAACAAAAGCTTTCCTTAGAAATATCTTCTGGAAAAAAAAAAAGTATTGGAAAGTTCTAGATTAACCCATAAAGAATTCCAGGTCCTTTCCTCAAATCATTTTTTGTTGCAGTTTTATTGATGAGAAAAAGAATCAATTTCTTCCTTCTCTTCTTCAAAAGTGACCATCTAGGTGTATTTAAATATAAGTTACAATATGTTGTATATATATTCATTAAATATGTAATAAAGAGGTATGTGTTGACATTAAACAAGAAAAGCAGTAGATTCTGCACCTGGGATGGTGCAATCCTGGATGCACATGGGCTTTTTGGTTGGTCATAGGCTCGATATGAGCCATCACAGTGTTCTGGAGACCAAAAGGGCCATCTGTGTCCTGTGGTAACCAAGAGCAGCACAGACAACTGGCAAAAGAAGTAAGCGCCCCACAGTACTAAACACGGGTTGGCCTCCCCTTGAGTTCTGTGTGCAGGATTGGGATTAACAATATAAGAAAGATATAAGATATTGTAATGTGTCCAAAAAGGATGGTGAAAGAACTAGAAGTTATGACTTAGGAGGAGCTGCTGAGGAGACTAGATTTGTTCAGCTTAAAGAAGAGACTGAGGAGTGATATCATTACTGTTTACAACTTCATTATGAGGGAGAGGGGGCAGGAAGGTGATGATCTCTTCTCTCTGGTGTTCGGTGAAAAGAAACAAGAGACTGTTTAAAACTATGTCAGAGGAAGTTCAGGTTGCATATTGGGAAAAAATCACCGCTGAGAGGGTGGCCAAACACTGGAACAAGTTCACCAAGTCTGCTCATGTTCAAAAGACAGTTGGACAACTCTTATATTATTAAACTTTTAAGTTGCCATGTGTGAAGTCAGGAGTTGGACTCGATCCTTGTAGGCAGCTTCCAGCTCAGGATATTTTAAGATTTGATGAATTATTATTAGAAAGACATATAAGAGGGAAATTATCTCATAAATTTGATCTTACAAAACATGCCCTGTGCTTATGAATGGTACATTTTTCCTCCAATGAAGAGGAAAGAAATTGGTGTAGTTCAGTAAAATGTCAGAATAAACCAATTTCATTCTTGTAGACCCTGACACAGTGAAATTTAAAAACAGGTAAGATGTTTAAATTAAGTGACATCAGAATTTCTTATGTTAACACCACTCACCGATGTTGAAACTGACTGCAATATTTCAAATTCCTTAACACTTTTGTTTAAACACCTAAAAAGCACAGTACATTTGTAATTTTAAGCATAAATTTGAAGAAAATGGTAACCATTGAAATAATACCCCGTGCACTGAGGCGTTAGAAAAGTAAGATCACTCAAATAATACATCATAACTGCTGCATTTCCATTCGCAGTGATGATAAGAATAATAAATGTAGAAAATTATTAAGGAAACAAAAAGCTAAAAATATTTTGAGGTAAACAGAGACTAAGAAAGGTATCAAAAGAATAGGATAGATTCTTCCAAAATTTTGTTGCAGGTAAAGTGAAAATATCCACTGAAAGTTGCCTAAATTTCCTCCACACTAGGCACAAATAGGTGTATATAACTTCTGTTAGTCCTCATACAGGTACCTATGGAGCATCTGTGAGTTAAAGCAGTACCCACTGGCATGGCTTCGAGAATCAGATCTGCAGATCAACCCTTGACAAACTTTATTGTCGTCAAGTTTTGCCCAGAGAAGAATAAACCACCCTTCTACCTTTCCTGGATACTCTGCTTTTAAAATGCCTGTAAAAAAATTGCAAATATGGCTGTGTAGATAATAGATAATATTAATTTCTGAAGGTCTTTTTTTTTTTTTTTTTTTTGTTGGGAGGCAAGGAGGGGGAAAGTCAGGTAATAACTAATAATTAATGATGATATCAAAAAAGGATTTTGGCATTGAAAAAAGCCACAGTGAAAAAGGCTTTACTGGGAAGGGGCAAAGAATATATTTCTTTTTATAACAGAAACGGGTATTCTGTGGTGAGAAAAAGTAACTCAAAAATTGTACTTTCCAACCAAGAGATTACTGTTTTGACAAGCTGAGCACCTAAATAGCAAGAAGTCAACTTTCAAACTGAGACATCAGCACAAAGCAGATATTAATTATCCTGATTTCATGGATGACTCTAGCAAAGCCATAAAATTTTACTTATCATTTTTAAAATCTTTTTTACTTTACCAATTCTTTTAACTTTTTTCTTTTCCCTTCCAGGATTCGACATCCTGCCAAGAACTTGCATGTAATTCATAAAATTATTGGAATGCTATAAAGAAAGTAAACTCAATTTCATAAATGAGATTTCTACTTTTCTACTTTATAGATAGGAATCAAAAAGCAGGTAATACTTCCCTTTTTATGCAATCTCTGCATATCTCCTTTCTATACTTAAAGTGACCATGTTCAAGAGATAGGGAATTGTTTCTTCTACTGCCATGACATCAACAAAGTGAAAACAAATTTTCTTCCTTACATTAAGATTGAATTTGGTTGCTACTATTTAGTTCTACTGAATCTTAGCAATCCTTTCATTTTTTTTGTTTCCTCACACATTAAAAAATAGGTTGGATGAGGCAAGAGCAACTGACATCATCTACCTGGACTTGTGCAAAGCATTTGACACTGCTCCACAACTCATCCTTGTGTTTAAACTGGAGAGACATTAATTTGATGGATGGACCACTCAGCAGATAAGGAACTGGCTGGATGGGTGCACTCAAAAAGTTATGGTCAACAGCTCAATGTTCAAGGGGAGACAAGTGACAAGTGGCATGCCTCAGGGGTTGGTACTGGGACCAGTGCTGTTTAACATTTTCTTTGGTGACATGGACAATGGGACTGAGTGAGAACAATGAGTTGAGGTAAGGACAGGGAGACTTCACTCACTAAATGCTGTCATGGGCAAAGCAAGCTCTAATTAGAGACATTAATTGAATGTATCGCCAGCAAAATCAGAGCGGGATAATGAGAAGTAAACTAAGACCTTAAAAATATCTTTACCCTGACTCTTCCTTCCTTCTCAGCTCTACCTCCTACCCCAGTGGTTCAGGGAGACAGGGAATGGGAGTTACATTCAGTGCATCACACATTGTTCCTGCTCAGGGAGAAGAGTCTTTCCTTGCTACAGTGTGAGATCCTCTCACCGGAGACAGTTCTCCATGAACTTCTGCAAACAGGAGTTCATTCCATGGACAACAGTCCTTCCACTGTTCCTGGTCACTCTTCCATAGGAAGCAGTCCTTCAAGGACAGGCTGCTCCAGCATGGGTCCCCCATGGGTTCACAAGTCCCACCAGGAAACCTGCTCCATCATGTGCTCCTCTCTCCACAGCTCCGCAGGTCCCGTTCAGGAACCTGCCACAGCATGGGCCTCCCATGGGTTCACAGCCTCCTCTCAGGCACCCACCTGCTCCAGTGGTGGATCTCTGCATCCCTGTGGTCCTCCATGTATTGCAGGGGCACAGCTGCTTCATCATGGTCTTCACAAGAGGCTGCAGGGCAGTCTCAGCTCCAGCACCTGGATCACCTCCTTCCCTTCCTTCCGCACTGACTTTGGTGTCTGCAGGGCTGTTCATCTCACCTATTCTCATCCTGCTCTTCTCTGGTCACAATTACAAGTGAACAATAACTTTCTGTTTTTCTGTTCTTAATTATGTTATCACAGAGGCATTTCCATTGTTTCTAGTTGGCCTCAGTTGGGCGGTGGTACATCTGTCCTTCAGCCACCTGGCATTGGCTCTGCTGGATTTGGAGGAAGCTTCTAGCACATTCTCACAGAAGCCACCCCTGTAGACCTCCCACTACCAAAACCTGGCCATGCAAACTCAATACAGTCTTACAACAAAGGCACTTAGCGATATGACAAAGGTTAATGGTGTTAAACTGAAAGATAATGGATTTAGTTTAGATATTAGGAAGAAATTCCTAACTGTGAAGGTTATGAGGCACTTTAACAGGTTGTCCAGAGATGTCATGGACACCCCATCACTGGAAGTGTTCAAGGCTAGGTTGGATGGGGCTCTGAGTCACGTCATCTAGGGAAAAGTGTCTCTGCCAATGGAAGTGGGGTTGGAATTACATGATCTTAAAGGTCCATTTCAACCTAAGCCATTCTATGATTATGTGAAATTACTTACCATTAGCATGGCTTTTGAGAATGTTATTTGTTTTTACATTGCAATTATTCCAGCTCCCATTATTACAGTTAAAGCACACAAAATATTGTGAAATTACATTGAATAAAAATAGGATGGTATATTGAGAAATTTTTCTTCTTTATTTCTTAATTTTTTTTTAATTCCAAAATAAACCACTTCTCTTATACACTTGTATATATACATTCCAATTGTTTATTCTATAAACTCAATAATTTTTCTGTAGGTAAGAGAATGCATTTCAATCTAAAGTAACGCCTAGCTGTGGAGTTATGCTTGAATTATTTCTGCATATTGTCCAGTTACGCTGTGAATGTTGTGACATTTGAATTAAATAATAAATTACAAAGGTGTAATATTGTTGCCTCTTGATATAAACTTTTATTCAATGTCCGAGATATTCTAGATAGCAGTCAAACAATGCTCTGTACTTTCTAATTTGAACACTGCATACAACCTGCCTTCGATATAATTATTCCACATAATTCTACATAATTGTTTCTGTCAAGAATAAATGAAGCCTTAAAAGAAGAACACAATCATTACAAGCAGCAGAGCCTGAGTTATACACTACAGTGTTCCTTTTGCTCTCCTTATATCCAAAGTTGCTAATAGTAGATTGGGAAGGTGACAGAAGTTGTAAATTATTATTACACAGAAAAATACCTACATGAGTAAACTACTTGGTGCAATTTGAATTTTTTTCTCTTGCTATTCACTGAATGGTATTTCTTTCCATTTAATTTGTTCAGCATGAGTGGAAGCACACTGCAGAGGCTAAGCCAGGAAGAAATTCCGAAGTCAAGTAACGTGAATTTTAAGCAAATATTACTGTTCATTTAAGGAAGAAATCTAGGGGTTTGGTTTTTTTTTAGACATGCTTATCTGACTTAGATATATTTGTGCTCTTTTTCCACTTTCAGGAAATAAAGGACCTTTTTTTTCATTAAAAATTAAGGAAATAATACTGTTTACAGACCCCAGGGCATAATCTTAGATTCATGGTTTCTATGACATATAACATATAAAACTGGGATTCCAATACAGAAGTGATACTTCGCAGCAGTTACTATGCACCCACCAGATGGAGAAAATCTCTTCATATGTGAATGGATGATGACATATGTCAATACTACCTCATCTCCCTGGAGTCTTCCTGGTTCTTTATTGAGAAGATTCTTGCTTCAATAAGGCTTGTAGCCCCTTTTTCTGGGCATTATAGTCATTATTCACTGCTGGCAAAGGGTAGGCTCAATCGTCCTCTTTTTTTAACTTTTTCTTTGAAATTTGTGTGTCTCATTCCTATTTTGTTTGAGGGTTTTTTTTAATAGTTTTGATAAGGCTACAGTCACATATAATTTTCACCGTGCTGAAGAGGCCAATCCAGGAAGAATAGTCTTCCTTTAATATTTAAGTAGTATTTTTTTCTGTTCTGCTATCTAATGTCTGAAATTAAACCAGAGCTTCTAGTTGCTATTGTCAGCTTTATTGTCAATGTATGAACAATAAATTTGCAAAATTTCATGGTGCAGTTTTAAAGTTGTAGAATTTGTAAGGGAAAAAATTTCAGAAGAAGAAGAAGAAGAAAATTCCCATATGTTGGTGCTCATCTACTTCTAAAATATTGCTATGCTAGAGAAACCTGAAGTTTGGTGGCTTTTTTTGTAATGGAGAGATGGCTCAATGACCACTGTGAGAATGGAAACCAACTATTATAAATCATATTATCAGCTTTGTTTGCACCATCCTTCCTTGGATAAAAATATTTGCATGCAAATTTAATTGAAATGCTTGAAAAGTATTACCCATGCATTCAGATAGAAAATCTCCTAAATGTTCTGTCCTGTTCATTCACTGCACAAAGTCATACAGAGTTTTGTACCATAATTTCATGTCTTCAAAATGCAATTTCATCTTTCTGTGAGAAATTATTTTTCATAGTATGTATTTCCTACAAAATCTGTAATATTTGGTATTAACAAAGCAAAATTAATAGTGTAAGATGATATAAATATTTTTAAGGAACTAAATTACTAATTTTGTGTTAATAATGATCTCAGGATATTTTTACCATTTAAAATGAGAAGCAGCAGGACTTAATGGTAGTTGTTGTCATTTTTAAAGACAAAATAATACAGTTTTTTCTTAAATATGATTACCTAATGAATGCCAGAGAAAAAGTCTATAATTTAACATTACAATGGTTTCAAGGTGATTGTTTGTACAGGAAGAAATCCTGTATTTTCCCACATTTGCTAAACATATTAGTTGCAATTTTCTCAGAAACATGAGATCTTATTGTATTAAGAAGAAACAGAATTGGGGAATGGTTTCAGTTGGAAGGGAGCTTAAAGGTCATCTAGTTCCATGTCATCTGCCATGGGTAGAGACACCTTCCGCTAGATCAGGCTCCTCAGAGTCCCATCCAACCTGGCCTTGAACACTTCCAGGGAAGGGGCATCCACAGCTTCTCTGGGCAACCTGTTACGGTGCCTCATGACCCTCACAGTTCAGAATTTCTTCCTGATATCTATTATAAACTTGTCCTCTTTCAGTTTACAGACATTAACCTTTGTCTTATCACTACATGCCCTTGTCTATAGTCTCTCTCCAGCTTTCCTGTAGGCCCCTTTTAGGTACTGGGAGACTTCAGTGAGGTATCCCTGGAGCCTTCTCTTCTCCAGGCTGAACCCCAGCTCTCACAGTCTGTCTTCAATGGAGAGGTGTTTCATCTCTCTGATCATATCTGTGGCCCTCCTATGAATTAACTCCAACAGCATCTTCTCACAGAAGATGTAAAATACCACAGGTACCTTGTTTGTACTAAAATTAAGACTGGAAACTCATTGCTACTAAAAATGTCAATTCTGTAGAAGCATTAAAAAAAAAAAAATCCAGAATCTAATTCACAATGTCTTTACTAAGCTGTTTTATGGTAGAGCATACCATTGGAAATGTGATGAGTCTTCATGTAAAAATGCTGATTTGAATTAGATTTAGAATATATGTCATCCTCAATTAGCCTTCCCTTCATCAAAATGATCTCACAAACATGGAGAATGAATCTTTATTTCCTCCTTTGCTCATGGGAGGTCATTTGTCAGATTTAATATACTTCCACCTACGTCTTCTTACATGTTTGGGTTCAATATGGATGACTATGGACCTCGTGGTAAAAAAACATATCACATCTGTAAGAACCTGAAATCTACTTTTATTAAGTTTTCATTATATTATATATAACTATTTTGTAAATTATGGAAAAACTGATAAATCAATGATAAAGACATTGTGTTGGAATTAAAAATGCAAAAAAATTTGAACACTTTCAAGACCTATTTCTGCATCATAAGTTGCTGCTGGTACTTAGAAATTGGCAATATATGAATTTTTTTAAGCTTAGCTGTCTGTATTTTCTTTAAGCATTAGATTGATGGTTATTATTCTGGTCTTGAAGTTTATCATCACAGCAATTACCTTTTACTTAAAAAGACTGTGCATGTTAAAAATCATTTGACATCATGCACTTCCATGGTATATTGAGGCATAAGTAAAAAAATAGCTATGAAACAAAAACACTTTTAAAAGTGTTTCTGATAGGTGCTGGAACAGCAACCACTCTTGACTTTGACTAAGTTATCTCCTTTAAAGACTGGTTAAAACAAGAACTTTTAAAAGAAAAGCTGTCTAGAACAAGAATTAGATGAGGAAATAAGCAATGACAGAGAAAGAAACAACAAACAAACACACACACACACACACACAAACTAAACCAGAAAACAAGATCCAAACTCAAAACATGTGGAAGAATACCCTCTGGATATGTAAAAATAGAGGAATGACATAGCTAACTTGTGAACCAGGCTTATACTTTGGCTGATCTGGAAGGAGTGGAGAGACATTGAATTGCATATGCTAATGATATGAAAATAGTTGATGTAAAGGAATATCAGGATGGAAAAATTAATTTCTATATGTGAAGAATTTTCTTACTTTTTAGTTTTTAACAGGAATACTAAAAAAAAAAAAGTGTTCTTATTCATATTAGTATTTGCCAGTACTTTCTCTCCATTCTCTTCATGCCTGATTGAAGAAACCTCAAACCACTGGGATTTCCTGATTTATGAATGTGTTTGCATACAACAACTGCATCTCAGGGAAGCCAAAATGCATGAGCAATGTGAATTAAATGCTAAATGTATCTGGCCCAAAGATTTTAATTCACTTTCTTCTTTCCTCTCTATATTGAATAAATATTAGACAACTGATATTAAGAAAGAAAATAAGGATATAAAAATTGCATTTCAATCTTCTAGGAAAAATACAAAATAAGTGTACAAAACTGGTTATTTTAAGACTTTCTGCCTTATACAATTAACAGTCATTGGTACAGGTTTTAGACAATAGTTAAAATTTTCTATTTCCCTTTAACAGGTATTTTTAAGATTACACATTTATCCATACTTACATAGTCTGCAGTATCAGAAAAGCAGAGCTATTTGTACAAATAGTTGTAAAATTTATTTTTAGTGTATATGGGAACATTTTGCTAAATAATTGTGATTTATTAGTTTAGATAGATAAGATTTAATCAGATATGCAAATATTATCGTTTATAGCAACAGTTCTTTGTGAATGTTATTATTTTCAAGTATAATAAAGGTGGTTTGATGAGCAGATGATGAAAAGCATAACAAAGTATGAAAAAACCAAAATAAAATATAATTTCAAAAATTCTTCCAAAAACTACTTAAAAGACCTCTGAACTTTTGATATACAAACACAAATCTAAACTGAATCTAAACTGAATATTCACTTCAATCTGTTTTGCATTTTTAGTTCAGTTTCTAAACCAGCTTGGGAAAATAAACAGGAAATAGAAATATGAGCAACAGTAAGACTAAAACTTAAACCATTAATTGTTAAATTTACTTATAATGGTAATAATATTATAATACATTATATTAATAATATTAATAATATATATAGATATAATTTTTTAATTATGGAAACTGCTTTTTTAAAGCTTTTCATTACAATTTTTTGACTGGTGTAAGATTAAATTGAAAAATTCTGTAAACATAGCAATTGCATAAAAATAAATTTGAATGGAATATTTAGGCTTTAATCAAGAATGAATTCTGGATTATGAACATACAACCACCTCCTTTTATCAACTGCACAACTACTGAGTCTACTGAGGGAGTTTCAATTGCTTCATCTCTCTTTACCTAAACAACAGCTGAAATATTCTATTGTGAGCTCACAACTTTATTATCACTAAGAGGTGTACTAAAAAGAGCCTTGGATTCCAGCGATTGTGATACAGTAAGTATGATAAACAGCACATCTTCTTTAATGTATAACTTTTACTAGGTAAGATCAAATCTCTGCTCTTAAAATTACATCATTGAATTAGCCATTGTCATGTCTAAACATAATCACAAAACAGCCTGAAAAATCAGCTGTCCAGTCCTCAGCTTGTGGAAACCAGCAAAGTCCCATTGAAATGTTGGTTTTGTAGGTCATCTTGTCTGATGTATATAAACTGGACATGACAAAATGAACTTATGCCTCAAGTGACTTCTATATTACTATGACCTGTCAAAAACAATTGCTTAAATTATAAGGCTGTGTTCAACAATAATGTTTCTGTAGGCACAGCAACTTTCTTTGCACTCTTGCTAGCGCTGCAGGAAAGTTGTCTTCAGGAGTACTTCCAAAGGCATAAATGCCTGAGTGTTCCACGTTATTTTATTCTGAGTCTTTTAAATCATTTTTAGAAACTTATATTTGAGTTTGTGAATAATTCCACTTAAATTGCCAAATAGCAATAAATCCCACATTTAAATTGCAAGGTCAGCACTCTGAAGAGTCACAGCATCGTGGAATGGTTGGGGTTGTAAGGAACACCTGGAGATCTAGTCCAATCCCCAGATAAAGCAGGGTCACCCAGAGCAGGTTGCACAGGATTATGTCCAGGCAGGTTTTGAATATCTCCAGAGAAGGAGACTCCGCAAACTCTCTGGGAATTCTGTTCCAGTGTCTATTAATATTCAGATGGAACTTCCTTGGTTTTAGTTGGTGCTCGTTGTCCATTATCCCATCAGTGAGCACCACTGAAAAAAGTCTAGCCCCATCCTCTTGATGCATGCCCTTAAGATATTTGTATGCATTTTTAAGATCCCCTTTTGGTGTTCTCCAGGCTAAATTGGCCCAGCTGCCTCAGTCTTTCCTCATAAGAGAGATGGTTCCATCCCCTAATTATCTCCATAGACCTCTACTGGACCCTTTCAAGTTCCTTGTCTTTCCTGAACTGGGGAGGCCAGAACTGGACAAAGCACTCCTGACGCCGCCTAACCAGAGCAGAGTAGAGGGGGAAGACAACCACCTTACTAAGATAATTAATCTCAATCAAATTAATTAAAATAATCATGTGGACAAAGATAAGCAAGAGTTAGTGACCATTCTTGACACTGTCTCTCTTAGTTAGGCAAAATTCCTGAAGATTATTGATGATACTGAAGCTCCTCAGGGCTGAAGCAATCACTGTTGTGTAAGAAATTTGTGTACTCTAAATTTGGACACATGATATGTACTGAATTTCCAGGCCTCTTATGGAGCACAGAGCATTTCATCAGAGAATACAAGAAATCCTTATCAAACAATATGGAGTTCATCTTTGCTTCTGCACTGGATAATTTTTTTCCTGCAATTTTAGTTTATGTACAGCTGTTTGAGGTTTCTGCACAGACAATGGAGAAAAGTGAGACACAGAGGCATAGATTTGAGTACTTTCTTGGATAGAAATCTGAGTATATCTTATGGAGAAATTACAATATTCATGTCAGTGTAACTGAATATTTGAGTAAGTAAATGTTGATTTAGGCTTTTAAATTTTATGACACTTACCACTTCCCTCCCTGCCTCCCCCCCGCTTTCCAGTTCTGAGACTGTTTTCAATCACCCAGTTTCCTTTTTCTCTCTCTTTTTTTGGTGTCTCCACTGCTTCAGGAAAGACAGCAGAGTAGACAGCAGTAGAATGGAAGGTAGTGGTGTCCCATGGGGACTGTGTTTAGTGGCCAAGGAGGGTTCAGAAGTCATTCTTTCATTTCCCGTGCATTTGCTTTTGCCTTCATTTTTTACTGTATCTTTTCCAATTTACCATCTGACCATAATCTGTATAAGAAATTTCCAGTACTGCTGTGCTTTGCACTGCAGGCATAGTAGGCTGAACTGTATATTCTACCATCATATTTCCAGAACCAGTTGTATTTAGTTCAGAAATAACTTCTAGAGGACAGAATTTTTAATTAGAGTTTTCATGATAAAAAGTAGTACTGGGAAAGATTTTCTCATTCACCAAATTCACAGGACTTTCAATCAGTAGAAGATCTGCAGGGGATATTTCCTACCTTGTAGATGTAATTTGTGTAATGTGATGGTGACTAATCTTCTATGACCACTGCACTGTCTGATATTACACTATGCTTTGTTAGATGGAATACACATCAGGGAAGAAGTTGGGATTAATTCATATTGGAGAATAACTTGACTGCATCAGATTCTCCAATTATTTTAGTTAAAATTGTCCTCTTGTCCCCATACCAGAACCAGGATGTCATTAGCTCCTGGATAACCCAGACTGTGAGGAAATAAAGTGAATGAGCTGTCAACCTCTAATCACTCTTCAAAGAAAAAAATTAATGTATTTTAAAAATGCATTAATCCAAATTAAAGTAGCAAACAGTTCCCCAAAGATTTTGACTGAATAAATATTTTCATATTTGTTTAAAATTTAAGAACTATGCATTTATAAGCTATGATACATTTTTCCTACTTTCTGAAACAGATTACATACTGCATATTTTCAGCTTTTACAACATCTGTTAAATAAAAGTCTCCACCCAGCCATTTTACTGTGGCTTTATCTCCTTACATTTTTACCTGTTACTCAATATAATTTCATCAGGTCTGTAATGATAAGGTTGGAAAAAATAACCTTTATGATACCAGATGGATTCTAATTCTCAAAAATCTCTGGTGATGGCACATTCTTATTGACATTTATACTGACTCCATTTATGACAGACTGAAGGTGATGAACAGGCCCATGCAAGAGGTCACCTTGTGTCAAAGCTGGTATAAAGTCTGTCAGACACGGTAAATGTAAGGCTGCTAATGAGGAATTAACTAGATAGACTGTGGCCATTTTACTGTTTTCATGCAATCTAAACCTGTTAAACAATGCTAATCAGGTGTTTATTAAGTGAAACCATTATGCCAAACTTGCTGCAGACCCTACCATATGTCAAAGAGGTTGTAAAGTATTATTCATCAGATTTAAAGCTGATTAATGAGTCATTTAATAGTGAACCTTTCTTTTCTTAGCCTCTAGCTAAGCATATGTATCAAGGTTAAACTAACACATACATGGTTTTGAAAGTAAAGTTTCTGTTAAGGGGAAAGAAAATCCTCAACTGCTCCATGAAAGTTCTAATAATTGAAAAGTTTTCTGGAGGAGGCAGGGTATTTGCTTTTATTTTTAGGTTAAAATGTAGCAAAGGAATGGCATATTAATAAAAAATGAACAGAAGACAACTAAAATACTGCATACTTTTTCAGATAGACAAATAAAATTAATAAATACTAAACTGAATAAATTTCAGCCTTCAAGGTCACATCCATTTCATTATCTTTCCTAAACTTGTTATTTACAAAGTATTGCAGCAAACTGATGCTACAGAACCATCTTGACTATTGTGAAACCAAAAAATTGGTGAAATATTAGGCAGAACTGAAACAGCTATCAAAAATCTGCTGTGTCCACATCAGGGAGCAATAAAGGTATTGGTATTGAGGTAGTAGTAAATGTTAATGGTATAATGAATAGTAAAAGCCTGAAGAGAGAACTAAAATATATGCTAATAGAATGACGGTCAGGTTCAGATAATCTGGAGATGATAGCCAACATTTCATCAGTAAATAATCACTAAACCAACAGACGCTGATACTATTTTAAACTTCTTTTGACAGGAAGAAAGGATGCTACAGAGAACCTAGCCATAAAATCTTGTATTCGTACTTAGTCAGGTATTAGTTTTGCTTAAATTAGAAGGCTGAATAAATGCAGAACTGTAATTAATATTCTCACTTCCAAAAATGAAAAATAGAGAACTTTGTAGGACTATATTCGGCTGGGCATAACGGCAAAACACTTAAAGGTGAACATGGCTCCAAACCATGAGAAAAAGACTGTAGTGAAGGCTTTTAGATATAACCAGATAATAAACCATCTATAAAAGGGAATTTAATGGCTCCTTATGCAGAACAGAAAACAGAACTGATTACTAAGAATGGAGCATTTTCAGAGAATAAGACATAAAAGGATAAAAAAAATTCTAAAAGGCAAATTGAATGAAACCTTTGGAAAAAAACCAAACCAACATTGCATAATAAAACACAAAAAATGAGAAAATGTGGTCACTTTGCAGAGAACATGAGTAAGAACTTAAAGTTAGTTATGCTGCAAAGACACATGCATTACCTCAGCTTAGAGAAATGGCAGTGATGTGCAGTGTGGAGGTAAAGGATTAACTGATAATGTCAGTGGTGGGTATGTAACTATGCCAAATCTACCTGGACACATTCCAGCACACTAAATTTCCCCATGAGGCTTTGTTACACTTTTAAGCCAGAAATACTACAGGAGTCAGCAAAGCATTTGAAATGACAGTGAAACAGAACATCCTTCCTGTGATGAGATAGAGTGAGCTTTTAAAGCACCAGGCTGCAGACAGGCTGACACATACTTTGACGTACATTTCATTGCAATATAAACTAAGAGCTTCCTAATGAAATGTGCCAACAGTATAAAGCTGGGAAATATTGCCAATATAGGATCAGATTATCATATGGCAGAAGATAATGACAAATCAGATTGGAGTAATAGAAATGGAATGGAAGAGTTCAAAGTACTTAGAAACTAATAGCAAGAATGACTTCCATAAGCAGTAAGTTCATCAGCTGATAAAGCTCACCTACATCACAAAATACATTGCTTATGGCTTGGCATAAAATAGTTAGGTTGTCTCAAAAAGTGGTGAGAGTATGGACAACGAATAGCTAAGATATTTTCAGCTCACTCCAGAGCTTGTTTTCTGGACTGCTGCAGAATAAGATCACTGAGTTTAGTTAAGCTCATGCTTCTCCTTTCTGTCATACCAACAATATCAAGCGTTCCACGTGCCTTCATATCAGTTCTTGAGGCATAAGGCATATCTTCAATATTCCCTCTTAAAAGCATTAATCTTGTTGACAATCACATAACCATAATACCCAGGTGCTTTGGGCTGAAAAAATGCACACCACCACCCCACCCCCAAAGAAAGAAAGAATGAAGACACATACTGTGGGTTAAAGAGAGTTCAGTGTGGGCATGCAAAATCCACTAAAGAATAGATTAGCCCTGAACGCTTAGTCTGGGTGCAAGTGCTTATTTCTTGAAGATTCATTTTTAATGCTGGAGATACAGCCATTGAGACCTAGGTGTGTTATCTAAACTCAGAATGCACCAACGTAAGTTTTCCAATGAAGATAGAGAATAATTTATTCATATAGCATATGAGTGAGTATTCTTCTGGAATACTTGTTTATTTCCATTTCTTTAAAAACAATGCAATTGAATTATTATTGGTCTAACTAAAACCTACTACAAGAAAATACTGCAGGAAAATATATATGCTAATTTTGTGTAGGAAGGAAAATGGAAACAGACACAAAAATGGGGGAAGGAAGTTGTTTAAGATAAAGCCTCTTGTTGCCACAAGAATTAGTGAATATGCATGAATTTTAAACAGGATGTATTGGGTTTGCATGGAAAGGTTTTGGTACCACCCACGAGTTGTTAACTATGTTTCTTTCTCCTGTCTGAGGACAGGGGAGTGATAGAATGACGTGGTGGTCACCTGGCATGCAATCAGGATCAATTCACCACGCAAAGCTGTTTTGAAAGTTAGGTAAAGAATTTTAAACACGAGAAGTGATTCAATCTTCCAATAGTGGCAGATCGAAACAAAGCACCAAATGATTTTCAGAAAAAGTTGCATCAATTTAGAAATAGGTTTCATAGAATCATAGAATGGTTTGAGTTGGAAAGGATCTGACTTGTCAGCTCAGAACAGATAAAAAACTGTTAGCATCCCACACAATTTCTCTATCTACAATTTCATAGTAGTTAATCAAAACTTAGGCTGTACTTATTGTTTTTTTCAAATTTATTTTTTCCTACAAGTAGCTGGTACATTTCTGTCCCTGTAAGGTATACAGGCAGTACTCACACCAGCAAAAATAGGAGGTGGAGGTCCAGATTATGAAAGGTTTATTCTAGCAAACTCAAATGAAGAAAATTAACCAATAGATTTTTTTTTCTTTGTTTTTTTAATAAACAAAATGCTACTGAATTATTCCATGCTATCACATCAGTTACTTCATAGCAAAAACATTAATCCAACTCAAATTCTTTTTATTCAGTATTACATTTTCACTTGCATCACAGAATCATAGAATATCTTGAACTGGAAGGCACCCTTAAGGATCATTGAGTGCAACTCCCTGCTCCTCACGTGACTATGAGAAATTAAACCATATGACTAAAAGTGTCATCCAGACACTCTGAACTCTTCCAGGCTTGGTGCCATGACCATTTCCTTGTGGAGGCTGGTCTGGTGGCCAAACACCCTCTCAGTGAAGAACCTTTTCCTGATGTACAATCCGAATTTCCTCTTGCACAGCAGATCCCAGCAAAATCAGAACTCAAATTTCTCTGCTCTATCTCTCTCTCTTATACAAACCCAAAATAATATGGACAGTAAAAAAAAAATTGTATAGAATGTTTAGACTTCATATTAACCTGCAACTTCAACACCATTGCAGATTTTGAAAAGTGGATCACAACACAAACTCTACCCTTCCTGCCCCTCAGATTGCTTTGCCCCTTGTATTTTGTTAAAAATTAATCTTTCACTTGGTCTTCACAGGGAAACTGTCAGCTATTCCAGAGCAACCTGGACACAGGGCAATCTCCAAGGAGTAACAAGATAAGAGTCTGAACCCTCCAAATAGGGAAGTGAAATGCTCCTGTAACTCCCCAGACACAAGTGAATGTTCCTACACAAAATTACTGATAAAAGTTGGACTTCCCTCTGTTATTCTATATCATTAATAAAGTAGAAACTGCTGCTACACTTTGTGGAAGCCAAACTCCTGTGCTGAGTCTATGACATAGCAAAAAATAACAGCTGAGCTCAAGATGTTGAACTCTCAAAATCAACAGGGTATAAACTGAAGCGCAAGAGGAAACCCAGAAGACTTTTGAAGTGCTTTTCAAAGTGCCGTGGTTTTTCAGGTGGAAAAAAAAATGAAAGGTTAGTTAAGGCCTTAGGACTGCAATTCTTGCTGAAATGAAGCCTCATTCCATTTTTGCATTTGGAGCTTTGTTCTACAATTTTTGCTGACCCCAGTGTAAATCACCAGCTGGGAATCTGAATTATTTTTTTAACTTATCAGTCCAGACAATCTAAGAACTTTTATTAAGGGAATACCTAAGCAGCTATGGGAGGAGTGGTATGATTTGACAAACAGGTTTTGGATACATATCACTGCTGTGATATCTCTTCTCCTTTGACAGTGTGATGAACACTTCTCCTGACACAACACAGGTTTTTAACAGCTATTGAGTCAAGAAAAGTATTAGGATTTCACAGACAGAAGAAGAAAGTTCTTTTTTACAGATTTTCATGCAACACTTTGTCCTGGTTTTGTCTGGGTCACAGTTTCTATTCTGCTACAGTGCGGTGGTTATTTGGAATTAGTAAGATACTAAAGCTGATATCATTGCGATGTTTTGGCTGTTGCTCAGTAGTGCTTCCTTTAACTCAAGGACTTTTCAGTGTCTCATGCTCTGCAAGTGAGGAGGTGCACAAGAGCACCGGACAGAGCACAGCCAGGACAGCTGACCTGAGCTGGGCAAAGAGATATTCCATACGGAAGGACATGCCCGTACATACACTGAGGAGAATTAACCAGGAGGTGCTAATTGCTATTTAGGGATGGGCTGGGTTTTGGTCAGTGAGTGGTGAGCAGTTTTATTGTGTATTGCTTGTTTCTTTTGGGGTTTCTTGCTCTCTCTCACTCTTCTTATCATTACCATTACTATTGTTGTTGCTCTTATTATTTTCTTATTATTATTGTTGTTATCATTATTAATCTTGTTGTTATCATTATTAATTGTTTTGTTTTTAGTACTGAATTAAACCCTTGTTTCAATCCACCAGATTTACATTTTCTTTCTGATTCTCCTTCTCACCAGGCCGGGAGGGAGCAAGTAAGCATTTGTGTGGTACTTTACCAGATGGGGTTATGACCCACATAATTTTTTATACTTACTGTGATTCCAATCTGAGGAAAGAATTTTTCAGAAAGCATGGAATATATAATTTGGTTCTATAAGCATATACAGTTACAGTTCGTGACAGCATAAAAATAATATGCTTGTTTATATTTGATTCATTAGAAATTTCAAATGTATATTTTATTTTAAAAGTCTGATGTGTTGTATATTTATTGACTCTGGCATAATGAAAAGAGAGATTCATGAAGAAAGGGTTAAACAGAGTAAAAGCTGAAAATTCCGTACCATTTTTTCCTGAAGAGAGTGTCAACACAGCTATTTTAGAAGAACAGGACCAGTCACTTGTGCTGAGTAAGCAAACCCATGACCCACTGAAGTCATGCTGTACTGGGAAGAACAGAGGCAGGCAAACAGCTGCCTACAAGCTGATCCGTTTTGTCACTTATTGTGCTTATTATGTTTGAAGTACTTCTCATCTAGCACAAAAACCAGGAGCATGAAATAGTACGGTAAAACAACAGATAGAGGTTTATACACAATTTTTCCCAGAGATGCTTTTATATATGTCTGAACTGTTAATCTTAATGGCCATAATTCTCCATCTTGGAAAAACTTTGGGAATATTTATTTAAAAATAAAAATATCATAGAATGTGTTAAGACAATTGGACATGTATTTTTATGATGATATCAGCCAAGCAAGTGACATGACTTTAAGTCAGATTCTTGTAAAGAAAGAACCTTTTGGTGCTAAAGTGAGTTTGCTAATCTACAGGGTAGGTTAAATGACAAATTCTCTGACATTTAGGGATATGAGTGCCTCAGGACTGGAGTATGCCAGTTCCAAACAGCTGTCTGAAGCAAATCCAGAAGTGTCAGACAGTGAGACCATAAGTTAATGCAATTTATAATGAACGTAGATACTTTCAAAGTTCTGTACTAATATTGACAAAGTAGTCAGAATACACTTTACTGCTAATGTATATTCTGTTTCTTAATAAAAGTTGAATTATTTAAGTGGAATAGAATTATAAATACTATCATCCTATATGATTTAACATTCCATCTAGTCTTAAAGTCTGTGAAGGCTAGTAGAACCTGGCAATTTCTAATGAAGTAAATATTACAGCTACTAACAAGTGATCTATAATCACTACAAACACATAATGATTTGTACTGTTTAACTTTATTGCTTTAATACTTCAATACTTCTACCATGCTATCATTGCCAGAAATTACTGAATAAAACAACCAATATGCAGTGGCGAAGTGCACTAATCTGCAGTTTTGCATGTATTGAAGGAAAAAATCTTTCTTCAGAACTCTGTTTTTAATTTACATTTTCTGAAAAGGCATCTCCTAGTGCAGTTATCAATGCAGATAACAAAAATGTTTAAAAAACACCCTGGATTGTGGCCAAATCCATCAGGTTCATCTTCCAAAAGATAAATTCCAATAGTCCATCCCTGATGACAGTGCCTTGAATATCTTTAACTTTTCCATCAGAACCATTTAGTGTAACTATTGCTTTTCCACAGCTTGAACATCACTACCATTGTCAGAACCAGGCAAACAAATTTATGATGATGTTCCTGGGAATAAGGAACTAATGCAAAGGGGATTTCTCTGTAGTTCTTCATTAACATTTTATTCATTACAACAAGGGAGTTATAAGAGTTTCCTTTTACGCAAATTAGGTCACAGGATAAAAAATACACAGCATGGAAACACAGTGTATTACTACGTAGAACAAAAGATCTGGTTAATAAATTATGATAATGGAATTAGTCTACTGCTAATGCTGAGAGGCACATTTAAATGTTATGAAATTTTCTAGGAGAAGGAAAAGCTGTTGCATGTATTCATAAATTGTTTTTCTCCTTTGTGCCTCAGTTTCTGTTGTCCTTTTTATGTTATTTCCTTCTGAGGGAATGTACATATCCTACTTTAAACATTTGTTTTGGTTTGTTAAAAGGAACATAATAAGTGAGTAAAAGACAAATTTTTACTGTCCTGTTTTTCAAATGAATGCTTTCACTATGTTCAGAGATGTCCTGGATCAATTCAAGCAGATTCATTCTGGAAATGATAGTGTGTAGAGTACAGAGACTGAAAATAAATTAGGTTAATTAAAAAACCCCAAACCCTTAAACATTAATGCCAAGAAGATAACCATCAAGGAAACGTGGTCCTTGCCATAGATACCTAGTGTCATCAAAGTTCTTTAGTTACTTTATTTATTTATTGGAGTTATTTGGTTTATTTGTTTCCTTTGAATTCAATTTGTTTCTAAGATTTATTTAAACAAAATAGGCTAAATTCAGACCTGGTTTAAGTGGTCTAACTCTAGTGAGCTAATTAATTTGCAACTACCTCATTAATTCAGTGATTACCTTCAGTTTATTCATTACATTAACTTAACTCCTATTTTTCCATTTATGCAAGGTCTGAATAGACTCAAAGGATGGCAAAATGAAGACTCTTACAAACTATTCTTTTAGCAGGCAAATGAGGAAGGATTCTCAATTGCCTACAAAGCAAAGCAATCCATTTTAACAATTTTTCTGGGAATGTCAGTAACCTTGCCAGCTGAGGGCATTACTTTTGCCAAAAGAACAGGAATTTAGCTGAGCAATATTTTGCACCGAGCAATTTCTGCTCTAAAATCACAGTGTTCTGTTATTAATAATGGTGTGATTAACAAAACATGAAAAGGAAACCAAGCCATGACGACTGACCTAAACTCATTTACTTTTCATTTAAAAAATATTACTAAAAATTGTGTATGTATGGATCATCTCACTCTCTCTTCATTCAATCTTCTTAAATGACAAAGTTATTTTTTCCAGGCTAAACTAAACAGGAATGTTATCAGTGTAAATCCCAGACTGACTTTCAATCATTTTTAAAGTGTAAAGAGCGACCTTTGCAATGCAACATCCATTCATACCATCTAATTTCTCCTAAATCATCATTTACTTTTTAAAGTCTTTTAAACACTTCTGTTCAGGTCTTAATGGCGCCTTCACGCTAAGAGCTGCCCTGGCACAGGTAACATAGATAATTGTTTCTGTGCAAAAAACTCATTCAGACTGAGCTAAATCAAACAGAAAATACTGTCATATATGCTGAGGTGTAGGCTTATTCAGGGTAGCTTTTTAGGGACTGCAGAGAGCTGTCTGTGTCTTAATGCTACTGAACCCTCAGAGAGTAAATAACTTGCAACTCTACTGGCCACCCCCATCCATTGGGGTCCAAGAATACCATTATCAGACTTGACCTTGCATAGGCTGTAGTTGCTACAGAGGATGTTTCCAGAGAAAGGAATGATTCTATGGACTCGTGCTTAAGCAGAAACTTAGGAAAGGGTGCCCCTTTTTACTCTGTTTCTTCCATCCCTGCTTGGATTTGAATGTGAACAGGAAAACCCAAGAGGCAAGCAAACCCTTGTTCTTCTACTGGAAATCGGCCATATAAAGTTCTTGGTCCTGAATGTGAAGTATAAAAACCATTTTTTTTTCCCCTACATAATAATCAGTTTTATTCAGTACCTATTGGAAAATTCAACAAATAGTAATTCTCAATCACAATGTGTATCCTGTTAGAAGCACACCATAGGAATACATAAATCAATGCTGAGAACAAAGACCACTGATTCAAGAGCAATCATCCTTTTCTGAGCAAGCTAATGGGCATGTGAGAGCAACCCCTGCACAAGTACATGATGAATTACAGGCACATGTACAGTAGATAATCCAAGCTGGAACTGGCCTTGGCAACAGTCCAGGGATGATATTTTCCCTGGGAGGAGCTATACTTAAATATTTTTGACAAAATAGTTAGGCACTAACATCATATTACTAGACTTTTTTTCAGTTATTTAAATTATAACAGACTTTATAAAATTACAAATCTGGCACATTTCCTAGATTTATGCTTAAATCTGCAAAATAATCACTCATCTCAATAGTGAAAATCTTGGCCTTTCCCATTTTACAAAATTTGATGGCATCAGTAAAAATAGTACCTATTGTTATATAGAATTGCTTTTCTAAGAATTCAGTTTAGCTGAAAAAACTTTTCTTGTCTAAGTGCCAATTTAATCCTTTAGAGACTGTATATGTATCAACCCTTCATTAGAGAGCATTTCAGGAGAGAAAGAAAATTTAGAAATTTTTAAACTTTTGAATTACATTACTTTTATTCTAAAATCTTCCCTATTTGCTCTGAAACCACAATAGCTTAGTAATCTGTTCCAATAAATGACTGCCCAGAAGCAATAATTTTCTGGCTATGTTTGAAATGGTTGACATCCTAACCGTTAAATTCTCTTGTGTTCTAAACCACATCAGCCAAGTGTCTAAAGCAGCTGTTCTGAACTGTGCCTGGCCTGTCCTAGCTCTCAGAGAGCAGCATACACTTGTGTCCTGAAAGTCTCAATGCCGTATGGGTGACAACTTCCCAAACTTCTCAGTTACTAGAGGGACCAAAAAGGGATACTGTTCTTTTTGGCCCACTGTTGACAAACAGAGAAGATGTGACTGAGATAACTCTCAGAGACAGCAGCCAGGGCTGTGCTGGCTCTTAGCTGATCTGTCTTCTTTAAGGGAAAGCTGGGAAGATAAGCACATCTTTAGACTTAACAAGAACGGACAGGAGAAAGACAATGAGGAGGGTTTATTGATTTCAAAGGAAAATATATTAGAATCTCAGGGGCAAACTAGCCCCATTGTGCAGTAAGAGCGGGAATTTTGGCCAAAGCCCCAACTGGCTGTGGAAAGAGTTCCTCAGTGAAGTCCATGCAGATGTTACCTACAGCTGTTCTGGCATCCCACCCTCAGAGCCAGCCAGGGGGCTGGTGGGTGTGGGGGGAGTCCTGCTGTAAGCTGGAGGCTGGTCTGGATGGTGGCACCTCAGGGAGAATTTACTTAAGAAGGTGCAAAATGCTATCAGAGGAAGAGCGCGTTAGTTCTTCCGAAATACAAATCAATGTAAATAATATCAGAACTATTACGTTTCTGAGGGTTTCTTTCCTAGATCTGATAAGAACCTACCGCTTCACCCCAGATTCTCACAGGTATTTAAACCCCTTACTGTAGCTGACAATAATGAGTTAAGTGCCTATGTACCTCTAATAATTTTTTAAATTACTTCTATAGTAATCTTCCATCCTCAGATGGAGGCTTAGTAGGTGAAAATCATCATAATTATATATATTAAATAATTTTGTCCACAAAGTGATTCATTGTATATTTACTCATCTTCCCTTCTACCCTACAGGATGCCTAACCTTCTTACATTCAGTGCGATTTAACATAAAATACTGCAATTTGTGGGTGGAAAAAAGTATAAAATACTTCAATATTTCAACTGATTTTTTAACAAGAATACTCTCTTCAATTCGTCCAATTTTATAGACTTTTTTGTGTGATTTTATTACCTCTTTTTGCAGACTATCTGTATTTTTAGTTTATGGTCATTGATTTTATGAGCTTCCTAATTTTGAGCTAGCTGAAGCTGTTGAGAAGTTCCGTGTGCTTCTAAGTGCAATCTACACTGCAGTCATCTTTAGGAAAGCATTAATTGCAGTCACTTACTGCACATGAAACAATAAAATGTTACATCTCTATTTCCAAGGACAGTGATCAAGTGAGGTATCTTTTCTCATCTATCCTGTTTTCCTATTTTCCTGTCTTTTAAAACAACTTTCATGTCATTTGTAAAGAAAGAAGAGCAATATATTCAGTATCTGCATATATTCTTAGGCCCTTGGTATGTTCTAGAAGCCTGTAAGTTTGGTAAAGCTACCAAACTACTACAAACTTGATAATTCTGAATAACAATGTTTTGCATACCACAGTATATTCTGCCAAATATTGAGGTATTGTAGTTTCCACCTTTGCACAGTAAGTAGACTAATTTTTGTTTTTAATTTTTAGTAGTTATGCTCTTAATATTAGTGATGCTTTTGCTTTTATATAAGAGTAAGTGTATAAGACTTCCCAGTTAAAAAGACTTAAAACTCCTTCCCTTCTCTTCTTATTGTCTTTGAAGTCGATTTGAAGCAATTCTGAAGATCCTCTCTGGACATAAGACTCATGTCGGTGAGAAGATTCTTCAAGCAACCTGTGCATTTATAGTAACTTCAAGACCTTTTTATGCTTACTTGAAAAAAAGTATTTCTTATAGCATGTATTTGAATCATGTAGTCCCTGCAAATATTACAGTGAGATTCCAGTTACTATTTACAGTAGGTTTTTCATCTGCAGCTCAGAAAATAGTATTTCTAGATATTTGTTCCTAATAAATAGATTGATGTTCAGATAGAGTACTGTCCAGGAAAAATTTACAATTTATTTTGAATATGTTTTTTTCTAGACTAAAACTAAGAAGTTTAAAACACTAGGCTATTTCTAAATGGAGACAGAGAAGTGGATTAAAGGCTTCATTAGCAGTACTGAATTAATGAAGATGTAGAAACTGATTTCTCTAAAATATACGTCACCTAGTTATGTAGCATTGGAATAGTCCTCAAGATTTATAAAGTCATCAAATTTCTTAACTGAAAGAGGAATACATGTACACTGATATTTTTTTAACCTATTCCTCTGATCTTCACTCTTTCTACCTTGTTCCACGATTAGACTATCGCTTACATTTGAGGTCATTACTCTTTCAGAACATACAGCTGTATGATCACTGGCTGATGGCCAGGCCCAAAGAGGGAGAGCGAAGGGAGTTACATCCACCTGGCACCTGGTCGCCAGTGGTGTTCCCCAGGGCTCAGCACTGGGGACAGTTTTGTGTAAAATCTTTACCGATCATTTGGTAGAGTGGATCAAGTGCACCTTCAGTAAGTTTGCAGATGACACTAGCCTGGTGGGAGTGTTGGTCTGCTGGAGGGCAGGAAGGCTCTGCAGAGCGGTCTGGACAGTTTGGATTGATGGGCTGAGACCAACAGTGTGAGGTTCAACAAGGCCAAGTGCAGGGTCCTGCACTTGGGTCACAACAACCCCATGAAACACTACAGGCTGGGGGCAGAGTGGCTGGAAAGCTTCCTGGTGGAAGGGAACTTGGGGGTGCTGATCAACAGCTGCTGAANAGTGTGCCCAGGTGGCCAAGAAGGCCAATGGCATCCTGGCCTGTACCAGCAATAGTGTGGCCAGCAGGACCAGGGCAGGGATTGTCCCGCTGTATTCGGCACTAGTGAGGCCACACCTCAAATCCTGTGTCCAGCTCTGGACCCGTCACTACAAGAAGGACATTGAGGTGCTGGAGAGTGTCCAGAGAAGCAACAAACTTGGTGAAGGTTCTGGAGAACATGTCATATGAGGAATAGCTGAGGGAGCCGGTGTTGGTTAGTCTGGAGAAGATGAGGCTCAGGGGTAACCTCATTGCTCCCTACAACTACCTGAAAGGAGGCTGTAGCCTTGTGGGGGTGGGTTTCTTCTCTCAGGCAAGCAGTGAAAGGATGAGAGGACATAACCTTAAGATGCACCAGGGCAGATTCAGGTGGGACATCAGGAATAATTTCTTCACAGAAAGGGTGATTAAGCATTGGAATGGGATGCCCAGAGAGGTGGTGAAGTCACTGTCTCTGGAAATCTCCAAAAAATGACTGGACATGGCACTGAGTGCTACGGTTTAGTTGGCATGGTAGGTTTGGTCAAAAGTTGGACTTAATGATCTGGAAGGTCTTTTCCAATCTTAATGATTCTATCCTTCTATGATAAGTTATGAACGTTGGAATATCATAGTGTTTCCATGTGGGTTTTATAAAAACAAACTTGTACTTTATGAATCAACATCTATCACTATATTCTATGAAACCATCAATATTAATACTGCTGAGGTTAATGGAGATTTTCATGTTAATTCTGCTGACTATATTGCATGAATAGAGCTAGTCGGAAATCAACATGTACCTTTTTTCTTTTCACATAATCATCAATAATAATAATGTATTTAAATGAAAAGAAGAATAAAAATCCACTTCAAGAATCAATAATGTTGGTAATGATGTTGTAATAGAATATGCTGGCTATGACACTCAGAGCTCTGCACAAGCACCTCATTCTGATTAGTAAAGCAAGCAAAATACAAGGTGGAAAATACATAGACAATTGTAACCCTAATGTTAACATATCCATGGAATTTGATTACATCAGAAGGTTCTGCTGATACCATGTGCTGCCTTCAGGACAGAATTACTGTCTTAGTACTTAGGAATAATAATTTATTCCAGCAGTGACCCCTGCTGAATGTAAGACCCTATGTTTCTGGTTCAAAACTGAATTTTGGTTTTATTATTCTTACTTATAAAAACTACTTTTTACTGGGTTTCAAATGAAATTATTCAACTAAATACAGATTTAGTTTTCTATATTAAATATTATTTATACCTATATGTCCTGTGTGGTGGAATTTTATTCAAGGAAAGCTGCAGAAGGATATTATATTTTGCTGGAAAAGGTTAAATTGTTGAAAATGAAATTATTGATTCACATTATTATTATTAGAATTTGCATTGTAAAAAGGCCTGGCTAAAGACTTTTCATGTTAATAGTTATAGAATTTGTACCCTCCAACAAAAAGATCTGTAATTAGTGATAAATCCATGGATATCTAGATTTTGTGTGTATCTGATTCAAAATATTTTTAATTTCTTCTTTTGCAAATTATTTTTCTTTCCATACATGAAAATAGAAACACAAAGCCTGACCAATGAATAGATTTTTGTGCTCTATTCTTGAACCCAAAAATAATTTCTTTGTTTTAATTGTTATAAATTGATAAATACTCTGAACACATTCTGTCTTGTTACACAAAATTGCTTTAACTTAACAGGGCCCTACAAATGAGGTATTAAACTTTAATACAAATGCTATTCACGTATCTTAAATGTGTTATTAGTCATCTACTTGTCAGGAAAAAAATATTATTTTATGTTCTTTTAAATATTTCATCTACTCTCATTCACCCACTAATTAATGTGTCATGGACTGGGGTGCCAAGATTCCCCATCCAAAGCCAGAATATAGGTCTTAGATGGAATAACTTCTTATTTAATTAAAAAAAAAAAAAAAAAAAAAAAAAA
>VZRO01000435.1:56222-97043 GCA_013397915.1 Daphoenositta chrysoptera | reverse complement strand
AAGAAGAAGAGGAAGAATCAAATTAATGGGAAAAGACCAATGAAAAAAAAAGAATAATCTACTGATTTTTCCTCTCTTCTTCCTAAGTCCTGTACAATTCTGTTTAGTAAGACTTAAATAAAAAGCTGGTTTCCTTCTATGTACCTGGTATGCCTTCTGCAAGGACAACTGGAATGCTTAGCTGTGCCTAGGAGATAATAAGTGTCTGTTTCCTCTTCTTTTTTTTCTTCTTTTCTTTCCTTTTTTTTTTTTCCATACGCTTGTGATTTTAGAATTCCAGTCCATCCAATTAATTTCCTTTCAGAATAAAACTCCCATCATGAGCATAAAATTCAGAAGACTTGTACAGCTTCTGCAGGTCAATAGCCAAAATGGACAATTTCTATACCTCAAAACTGTAGCTGACATAATTCTGCAACTTTTTTTCAAGATGACAAGAAAAAACAAACAGAATAGGGAATGACATACTGCATGCTAGTTCATGAAGGCAGAATACAATTAGGAGATCTCATATAGCTATGAATGTGCTAGGTAGAGAACTTAAAAGGAATATTTTTCACAAATTAATCTTTATTTTCCTTACTAATTAATAAACACCATGCTGTGAATAACTGGTGATAATGTTCTAATAAGAAAAATCAATAAATTTACACCCAGGGTCACCGTAATTGATGCTGCAGAATAGAAAAATGTATTCTCCATTGATCCTTTAGCAATCTTCTAACTAAAAAGGAGAGGAAAGAAAGCCAATTACTGTAGTATGCCTCTGAAAATGATAAGATTAAAACAAGCTAATTATGTGTTCTTGAATAACTACAATTTTTGATGAAAGTAAGTAGAATAAGGGCATCCTGCATCTCCAGTACAGAGATATTACTTTTTACTAATTAAAAGATAGCAATTTTACATTTAACTTCTCTTAACCAATAGGCAAACAAATGGTTAGAAAAATAAAACTTTAAAATCTTCCAGGATTAAACCTTTTGATGTTGCTGTGAACACAGGATTAAACTGAAAAATAGAACAAGCTCCTGCAGCATTGAAGCTAAAAGAATTTTCATACTTGGGCAAACAACATTTAAGGAGAAAGACAGTGACCACAAAAATAACATCCTATGAATTTATGTCCACTGCTTTCTGTTTTGCATTGAAGGTATTGATGATTTCACATAGTGCCACATATGCACAACCGTGATGCCTTCTGCTGCAAGCTTATCCAAACTGGAGGATGGCTGTAACAATTAATAAATGATCCATCCAGAATGATGCAGAAAGTCAGCAGCATCTACTGCTCATTTTGAACTCATGGTTCACTAAAGTAATTAGAAAAATCAGATTTCTCTTTTAATAATTATTAAGTAAATAACGTTTTTTAAAGCTGTTAGTAAAATTCATTAAAATATTTGGAAATAATTTTTCTTCTTCCTTTAATTTGTTACTGTAGTTAAAATGTAGCCCACCAGTAATATAAGGTAAAGGCATTATTCAAAGTGACTTGAATGCACATGCAAAAACATGTATCATTATTCTGACTTCAAATACTTGATTTCAATTTGAGCTATAACATGCCATTTTGAAGACTAGATTTAATCAGATTTTTCACCTTCAGATATTCATGGGGGTGCATGGTTTAAACCTGTTACTTTGCCACACAGGCATCTCCTAGAGCTATACAGAAAATTAGGCAGTTTTCCTTGATGTATTCAATTTCCTCTAACATTGTTGGATACATTTATTTTGACCATACTCAGTAGTCTACTCAGTGTCTCCCAAACACAGTTTGTAAACCACTGGAAAGGTTGACCAGAAAGGTGGCAGATGCCCCATCACTGGAAACACTCAAGGTCAGATTGGATGGGGCTCTGAGCAACCTGATCGTGTGGAAGATGTCCCTGCGCTTTGCAGGACTAGATGACCTTTAAAGGTTCCTTCCAACCCAAACTATTTTATGACTCTATGTCTCAAACTCGCAATATTCTAGTGAAGGTCAGTTTTCTAGTCATTCCTGAACTATTCAGGATGGGAAGTCACTGCTACCACTGCATGTACTCTGCACTTGAAAGTCACTAGATAAAAACAAAAATTAGAAAGCAGAAAGCAAAGGTTAATCTTTGGACTTCAGTTTTACTGAAATATCTTAATCCACATACACTGGATGATGAAAACCAGCTGCACTTTGGTCCTTTCCTAAGCACTGGTTTAGGTTCAGCTGTAAATTCTGGAATACCCTTTCCCTTTCAGTTTATTGACTATAACATTATCTTTTTTACATTTCTTCATTTTTTTTTTCTCTGATCATCGGCTGTCTGTACTAACTCTTAGACATAAAATCAGTGTATTTGAAGCTGCAGCAGAGAGTAACTACTTACTACTCTAATTGCCTGACAATTACCTGTGACATATGTTTTTTTTTTGTTTTACTTAACCTATCTGTATTATAAGCTATTTCCACAACAGTTCCCTTACTGGGTGTAGATGTATATGTTTTTAAGTGGGAGATTTTCTACATACACAGATCAAGACAACTATAGATTCCCAGACAATTTCTCAGTAACCAGTCAGTAACCAGTAATAAATGTCAGGAGAGGGTGTTGAAAAAAAATAACATCACTCTGGAAAACCAGCCTTATAAGTCTGCATTTTACATAGTCTTGTAAACATAATTTTTAAGGACTTTCTTGGGTCTTATGCCTTTCAGAGAAAAAGCCAAACTGAAAGTTAAAAGAAATGTAAGAAGCTACACTTTGCCCTAGGCATGCTTTCACTAATTTTAGTTTATTATTCAGTTCAGTGAGCTTGCTCAAGTTTAACATTTCAATTAGTTGTGTAACTACCTAAAAAGGACTATCAAATAAAGTAGTTTCTGTTTTAGGGGATCCTGATGCTCATTCATAGCATGAAAGGCACTTGTGCACGCTGCTCAAACAAGTTTGATCAAACTTATAGGACTTTTCCCTGGTGGCATGTTATAGAAAAAATGCAAGAGATTCACTTCTCTGACTTTGCATGGACACAGGCAACAGTTACAGGAACAATGAAAACAGTCACTGAACACAGCTCAAGCTCTGTGAATTATCACCCTTTGAACTGGTCGTGGAGGTTCCTCTTTCAGGGCCTCCTGTTGATCCATTTTTCTACATTGAAATTCCTTTAAAGAAACATTAAATGAAAATAATATTCAAAGAATTTTACTTCTGAAATGGAAAATAAATGTAAATAAATAGTCTCTATCATTAGCCACAGGTGTCAAAGAATGTCTCTGAAATAAAATAAAATAATAAGAAAACCCCCACCAGTTTTTACTCTAGTACCACTCTTCCTTTAATGTTATGCTGAAATTTTTTATTGAAGGCTTAAGAGAACACTGAGCACCCAGTACTATTTTAGATTTCAGCATCTGAAAAATTTTGGGTGCAAAAAAAAAAAAAAAAAAAATTAAGGTAAATGTTCAGTACATTCATTATACACACTGTACTCTAATTCACATGTGTAAAATCAAAGTATATTACAAAAACGTGTTAAACATTTTTGGCTTCACTAGCATTATATTCCATTGTTAGTGTCACTAAGATGACTATTTGCATTCACACATGCTTCAGTAGGCTTTTTTACAGCTGCAAGTGTCATACACCACTGAAGCCATCTTAGTATATAACAGGCAAGAAAGAAGATCAGAGAAAACAGAAAAGACTGTTTGGAAAGAATAAAGAGAGAAAATATGTTAATGTTAACCTGAAACCACGTTATAATTCCTTCAGCTTTGTATTGGGCCTGCTTATGTGTTTCCTTGTTCATCTGATCCCTTTATTTGTGCAAAGTGAGTTTAAATTATTTGAGCAGTATTTGTAGCTACAGAGTTATGGATGTGATTCACTTCTAAAAATTAAATCCCAAGTAGACATGTCATATTTAAACTCCTATAGTCTAAATTTGACTCTTAAACAACAAAAATAACTGAGTGTCACCAGTGGGGAAAATTCAAGTATTTCAGAAATTTCTTTCGGGACATTTTGAATCGCCAGCTGTAGATTCCACTGTGCATCCAAGGATACTAGTTTATGCTCATGATTTACTTTCCGACAGCTGAAGTTGGGTGATACAAATTGTATGCCTCTAATGGCCTAAAGTGATACTATAGGCAAGAGGGAGTAAAAATATGACTCTTAAAATACCTGTTGGCTTGAGAATACCTGTGTTCAACCAGTTATGTATCAGCAGAATAAGAAACAGTACAAAATTCACCAACAAAGTCTGTTACTGAGGAATTTGATACTAGAGATTTTGATCAAAACTGGTGGTTGATACAAAAATCCAAAGAGGTTTTGATTCTATGAAAAAATCTCAGGCATAGCCTCATATCCGAATTTAGGAATTTCTGATATATCATTTATGATACAATAATTGCAGCAGAGTGGGAAGGAGACTGTTTGAACTAAAAAATGGTGTACCTTTTGACTTGTTATTTTTCTTCTGAGAAGGCAGTGTCTTCAGATAGGTATTACACATTCACAGCTCTTAGTACAGGACCACTCAATGAAGGCCTTAAATAAAAGCACTAAATCTGCGAACTCATTTTTGTGAAGATTTAGAGTAAACATATGGGAAGAGAATTTTGAGACCCCCAGTCCAGGTCTCCAATGAGCAATTTAACAAGTCTGAGTTAAAAATGCTGCTTGTGTGGTAAAGTTGAAAAATCTCTAGCTTTCAGAACAGCTGTTGATTCTGAAGCACAACTGATACGGCAACAAGTATATCCTCACATACATGTTTTCAAGAACCTAATCTGACATAGACCAGATGAATCACACATAAATGTGCCTACTTCACTACATTGTCTAAAGCTCAGGTGAAGAAATCTTTGCTTCAGAGTATTGGAGCGTTTTGTCCAGATTTTTACACCTTTTGTTAATCTCTTTGCAAAAGCTTTTCCCCACTCTCTTCTTCATGACTTGTTCATCTTCCTCCTTACTTGGCCCACATACCTTCTTCTTCCTGAATTTTACCACCACTCTTCTATGATCCTTCTTTTCCTTCCTCTGTCTTCACCTTTCCCTGTAGTTTTGCCCTTGATTTTCCTTTCTCATCCTCTTCCTTCCCCTCCTCCTCCTGTTCCCTCTTTTTTCATTCAGTTACTGCTCACTTTTTGCTCCTCAGACTGGGACCAACAATGTATTTGTATGTCCACATTCCTCTGCAAGTGGGGCCCCTTCTTGAGAAGTCTTCCATTAGTTATAAATACACAGGTAAAACTATAATCAGTTTGGGTTGGAATACAAGATAAAATGCTGGCTGTCCAGATTTCTAGAGGATCCAGCTGGCTATTCTGTAGACTAACAGTTGCTGAAAATGCTGTAATTCAGTGCCTAAGAAAATATTCTTACCACTTCAGCCCCAAGAAGAGCAGTTTCAAAATATTTTATCCTAACTACAGTTAGGTAGTGATTTTATAATGATTTATAAATGAAAGCTGCCCTTTTTGAAAGTGGGCTGCATAATAAATGTCTGAACAGTTTCAGTTCTTTATCATCCACCTCAGACTATATTCACAGAATAGTTAATCAGTTATGTTGTTCAAAATATAAAATTGGAATGTGTTTACATCTTGTATCCTTACCATGTTCAGCATTTTCACATTTCAAAACCTACACATTTAAAAATAATCATATCCACATTTCGAAGGCTTTCTACATAAAAGGTGAACATGCATATGTTTAAAACAGGTGTATATATAAACTTATTGTGGTTTGTGTTTGTATATAAACATATATATTTGATTACTGTTTTTCATTCCTTTACACATTCTTGTTCTTTATGATCTATTATTTCTTGCTGGCTATAAAGCAGCAAGTGCTAACACCTCTACAACTAATGAAGCATATATTTCTTCTTTGAATACATTATAGTCACAACACTAAAGAAAGAGCAGTTGGGGAACTTTTAATAGCAATACAGCATGTGTTGCTCTTCTAATATGTTTTAACTTTGCTGCCTCTGTAATAACAATCAAGTTTGCTACGTTCATGCTACAGGTGGAAACGTTTTCCTGGTTTACATAATTCTACAGTATTGTACCTAATTGAAATACAATGGAGAAAACTCTCTTTTAGATTAATAGATTTCTAATAGCATAAATTTTCTGTATCACAGAGCTTACAGGATCCTCACATAATGAAAAAATACTCAACACCACGCACTCCTCCCCATTATGGACTAAATCCTATTTTCTTTTCTCTCCAATTAAATGAAAGATTTCACTTTATCTGATTATATCTAGTAATATATGTAAGATACATTTTTCACTACAGAAGAAGAAAAATTATCAAAGCTAAAATTAATTGTTCATATTTTATTTTGCAGTAGCAAACGATGAGAAGAAAAAATCAAACACATCTAATAAAATGCTTGTAATAGCAGACTCCTTGCTTAAAGTGCATAAAAATATTCTGGGAAAAATAGAGAATTCATATGAGCTTGGATTGCCAGGAAAATACACACACACTCCCACATAAATCCAAACAGGAATGAGTAGGAAAAATGAAATCATAATTTATGCTACAAAACAAGGTATGTCCTACACTACCATGATTAGGTAGAATGGAATAGAGAAAAATCTCTTTCAGTGTGAGGTAAGCCTTGTACCTGCATCACATAATCTCCTGCATGAAGTTTGATGATATAGAAGGTAAATTGCAATGTGCTGCCAATTTTCTTCCAGAAATATTTTGGAAGAACTTTTTGGGAAATCTCCCTTTATTATATTTTGCATTGTCCCTCCTACTTTCCCACTTGAAAATAACCTCAATCATATTAAATTTCATTTTAAAATAAATATACTGATCTTTATCTGGCAGAAATTACTACTGGACATCAATATCTGGCAAATGAAAAGTATTTTTAGTATTTAAATATTTATATTCCTTCATGAACCTCAATGAATTTTATTCACAACTATTATTCTGAATGAAATTTTGTTTATAACCCAAAACAACTTAATCAGAAAATACCTTCTTTTGGAAATTTCTTTAAAACAGGTTAACAAGCATTCAAGATAATCCTAATTTTTACACTTTGTCAAACCCACTAATATTTCCAGCACTGCCCTCCAGTATTTTCTGCCATTCATCAGTTCCAGGAGTACTCATCCCACAAAACATATCTGTGTAACTGGCATTAATTGGCACACTGATTGGCAGAGCATAACCCACCATGTCATGCCTAGAAGTGGTCCATCTATGTCGATACCAAACGAGAAGAGGTGGAATGCATGCAGAAGAACTCAGTGTCACTACCCAGCATGGATGACAAGACTTTGGTCTCCAGGGCATGCTTTCCACCATGATGCTAAACCTCTGAAATTTGAAAGTGGAAAAGTATACTTTTTGTCTATAGGCCAGTTGTGAGTTAACACAGATGTCAGGAAAATGACCACTTTATCTTTCCTCCTAAGCCTTCTGTACCACTACCACTACCCCCACTCTTCTTCTGTCACTCTTGATTACATCCTAAGTCCAGTTTTTTTTATTATGTTGCCTGAAGCTCTTCCACCAGTCATGTTAGACTCTATCTCTCTTTTGCCTGTTTCTCCCACAATTACTTCTGTACCTTTTTACTACAGTGTTTTGAAGCAGTGGTTATCATCCACTCTCCTACAGGTCTGCTATAAGGCCATTGATATGACTAAAAAATGTCCTCAGTACTTGCTTCCATCACTATACCTAAAAGAATCTAACAAAAAAACCCAAAAAAAACCCAAAAACCCCAACCAAAACCAAAACAACCAAAAGAAAAAAACAAACAAACAAACAAAAGCAAAACAAACATCAGCTTTGAGAGACATAATTAAGGAGATATATTGATATATTATAAAGGAAGATAGATACTCCATCATCTTTTATATATTTCTTCTTTTCTGATATTTTAAACACTTTGGGGAAGTTTAGCAACAACAGAATCATGCAAAACAGAAACATATTTCATGTGTGCCCTTTATTCTGACTGTGAGAAGAATCTGCTTGAAGATGCATTTATTTATGCAAAGGAGAAGGCTGATGCTCTCTCACCAGTACAGTGGGAATTCAGACTACAGAGAGCAGATGCACGAGGGGCATTTCATGTGGAACAGCCTGAGTGTTGTGTCTGCTTGTTGAGGAATTGTTCTCTTAATACAGATCACCAAATTTCACTGCGCTTCTACACGGATAGGGTCATTAGTGTATATGACTTTGAAATAAATATTCAGAAATCAAATATAATATTAAGATGGGAAACTGATACAACATTTTACACTGTGGGGTTTTCTCCATTACATTAAACATGAAAAATCCAAGCATTTTATAAGAGAACTGTTAATTGCTATATGACTGGACATGAATTATACTTCTTTATCTTAATTCCTGACATTTCTGTCATGAATCATCATGTCATGTTCAGCTCAGTCACTTTAGTTTATAGCTTGAGACAACAAACACGACAAAATATGTCTCAATAACCCAGATAATATGTCAGAATTTTTTAGGAAAGAAATGCTTTATTTTTCAGCTTGGATGTTATCCTTCCCCCACAGAAAAAAAAAAAAAAAAGGAAAAAAGAAAAAAAAAATTAAATTATGTTTTTCACAATTGCAACTGAAATAATAGATTTTTAAATTTAAATTTAAAATTTGTATTTGTCTCTTTCTTTTTTAGTCTGGAATTTTTATATCATAACAATAGCCAGCTAAAGAAATATTTATAAGCTAACAGCAAAAATAAATGGAAACAACTAAACCTAGCTTGCATTATGGAAGAGAAATTTTGTTAAGTTCTCTTTTCATAATCTATTCAAGATGAGAAGCTGACATTCAGGCGTAACATTTATTCTTCAACGAGCTCTTGATTACATCCAGTTTTAAAGAGACTGCTTAAAGTTCAAGCATGTTAAGTGCTCTGGTCAAGGTTATAGTCTAAAACTATGTATTGAATTTATCTTGGAGCATGGCACACTTCAATTTTCTTGTATCCCATACTGCTTCTCTATTTCTGTTTTAAATCAGGAATAAACCCAGCATGGCATAAAGTATACCAGAACACTATGTACTGAAAAATGAAAGCACCAGATGCTTGATGCAAAATGCAAAACCTGTCAAAAAGAGTCATAGAAAAGTTATTTTTTAAGAATACTTTACTATGTAATCTGCTCATTCCAAGGCTTGTTCAGACTTTTATAAAGATTATAAAAGGGGATATTGTAGACTAAATCTGTTTGCAATTTGTAGGGACCATTCTGTTGTCAATTGGTAGCTTTTCCAATGTTTTTCATCATTAGGGGAATCAATTAAAACATACTTTGTTTGTGCCACATATGCTAAGTACATGAGTTGTAGAGGATCCTTACCTGTCCAATACCTTTATTCTATTTCATTCTCCCTCCTCCCACCCCCACTCCCCCATCTTGGGTTAGTGGGTTCACTTTTTTCCTTTTTAATAAGAGTTTTGTGTTAAAACTGGCACGTTGAAATGCCTGACATGAGAATTCTCAAACTGTCTTAACTAGATTTTGGCATTTAATAAGCTGTAAACTGCTGAAGCTATTTGCAGATGAAGCCTCATTTTTGTCCATCAGCAGGGGGCTGGGAGCATAATTAATTGAGTGAAAGTTAAAAGACGGACAGCATGGTTACATTTATGCAAATATTGCAGAAGAACATCTAACAGAAAAGAAAAATACCTTGTAACTGATTGGTTTGGTTTTGGACCAAAATCCACAGGGTCCACTTAAACATTGCTGATTGTGCATATGACAATTAAGGCCTATAGTGGTGGGGGTTTTTTAATACACTTTCTGCAATGTGAAAAATAATAGAAAAGAGAGCCTTCACTAACAGTCAAAGTTCCATATCCAGTGAGAAAATTCTATTTCTGTTTTAAGTTTTTTAATGGTCTTGAATGTTAAAATAGATTTTAAAAAATGGTATTACAAAAATCATAGGATGCATGTGCCATCAACCATATGCCAATCTCTGTTGTTTATTTCTTTTATTCATATCCCAGTCATATGCATCTTGGTACACTAAAGAGTCCATTTAGTTAAAATTAGTTAAAAGCTTAAACCACAGAGATAAGGACAACCACTACAGGTACTGACCCAGGTCCTGCTTAGGGTGATCAGAAGCTTTTTCATTTACTCTATGTTATATTGTATTTTCTTGGAAGAAATTTTGTTGAATTTTTTTTACCCTGATTGCTGCTGTGTATTGGAATGATTCCTGAATTAAAACTAAAACTAGCAAACATGAGCATTTGGATTGAAACTCTTTCCTTTTTATAACTCTGGGGTTTGTATTATATATTTAACAAGAAAATAATTACAACCTTGTGCATTGATTTTTGACTATGCATGAAGAGTATGATGTACAGCAGAAAAAAATTGTAAGGAGATTTTTCTAGGGAATTTAGACTCTAATTCCTTTTTTGTCCAACATGTGGTTTAACCTGAGCATCTAATTCCAGCAGGGTAACAACTGGCAAATAGTTTAATTTTATTAGGCAAAAAAACCACTGTATTGTTCATTTATATTTAATATAATATGCACAGATTTCTGCTAATCTCAGGGTGCCAGGATTTGATAGATTCTTCCTATATCCTACAGTGTTGCCAATATTCTAGAATCAGCTCGGACTAAAGCTTGAAAAGCATAGGAAGAACGTACCTTTAGGAAATAAAATACTCCCCACTTTTTGTATGTGTATCAACAGCAACATAAACACCTGACTGTCAGGCATGCTAAAGTTTCTTTACGATGCTTGATGAAAAGTGCCAGGCATCCCTAGACAACAGCAAGGGCTCTGTGTGGGGATCTGCATCAAACACCTTTACAACAGAGGGAGTGGAATCTGGAGACATGCCCACTGACCACATTCACACCCACTACTCTCAGAAACTGTATGGTGGCCTATAAAACTGAAAACCTCAATCGCCTCCTGAAAGGCAGCAGCCGGGAGATCTCTCTGGTTAGGGTGAGTGGATTGGCTCCTCCAAAGATCCTTTGCTCCCTCACATTATGTATGCACCTTTCATTACTGCTATTGGTTCTGTATCTCTCCTCCCCTTTTCTACCCTATATGCCTCCCCTTCCAGACTGTTCTCCCTTCCCCGCTCTCCCATTGCTCCCCGTTCCTGGCCACTCCTTCGGGTTTCCCTGTTGGCCCCTGTACCCCAACCCCGCCCATGCACCGCCCCTGTGCCCTGGGACCATTGGCCCTCGTGCTCTCTCCGCCCTCCTCGTCCCCCTACAAAACCCCACGGCCCTGCTGTGTCTTTGTCTTTGCCTCTGGGAACCTTCACGCCATGTAAATAAAGTTCTTCTGTGGAACCCCCATGCGGGGACCCTCCCTCGCCTCCTTTATTGCCACCAGGCTGCGGGGCCGTGCTCTCTGGGAAGGTTGTGGATTGCTACGCCGTGCCACATTTAAAAAGGCACTGCAACACACTACCATTTAAGTTCTAGATAAGCTTGCCCCAAAGAACACTCCAATGGAAGGAATTATTTACTATCTCACGAGGTCTAAGCATTTCTCTCTGAAGTCTGCAGATCTTTTTCATTCCAAGCAAAATTTATAAAACAATTAAACGTCCTAAACTTCTAAATGCAAAGAGACATATACATCAGTATTTGCTGTTTGTTCAAACAAGGCAAGATTAGCACCCAGAGCTTTGCAGGTGTAGATGCAATTGTGAAAAATGGATACAAACCTATGTAAAGAACATAAAGAGGAAGAGACCAAATAGATAACATTAATTCTAATCAGGCTTAGCACTGCAGTTAACTTCAGACATCCCAATATGCAGAACTTTACTGTTGAATATTAAACATCAAACACTTAGCTTAAAATTATTAACTATTAACAAGTAATCAATTAGGTAATACTGATCACCTGTCTAATAGCTGTTGCAGTTCCACTGGTGGCTAGAAAAATAATCATCATTCCATTTTCTTTAAAACAGTGGAAACTATTGTATATGTCAATTGTGTAATATTCTAATATAAAACAATGCAGTGGTCAAATAGTGGAGATACTGCTGCCATCTTAAAATATTCAGATATTTTAAAATAAATTGGTGTTACCTTTATCTACATTATGTTTCCATTGAATTTGGCATCATAGTCTGTAAATATATTAAGCTGATAAATATTTTCAATGATATATGCTCTGCCTGGAAGTAATTACCAGTGTAAACATATATCTACAGAAAAAAGCCACCCAAAACTAAATTAATTTATTTTCCTGTGAACAGCACATAGATTAAGAAAAAGAACCTTAAAAAGAATTTAAATCTATAATTACGGTTTAAAAATACATAACCCTCCCTTATATGGTTTTTTGTTTTTTTTTTTTTTAATACTTACTTGGCAGGAGCAATAGCTGCAAATTAACAGCAGAAAAAGGGGAAGTCATCTCCCATGAATTGTATATTCTTTGTAAAACTAAGAATTCTGTACAGGACTTAGAAGGAAAACGCCAAAATATACCTATCTGTTACATTTATTGCTATCGTCTTTATTAAATTAACAGTTAATTTTGGAGTCCAATAACCAATCTATATAACTCAAAAGACATCATTCAGTGAGGAACTGAAGAGAGAAAAGAGGAATCAGGACCTCAAAATGGCATTTGTCATATTATTCTTTATGAATTGCTTTTCTACCATGATTTTTAAAAGCTGCCAACCTGGGGAAACTAAGAAAGCAGAATGAACAAGAATCAGCCTTTTACTATCCATCCCTGTGGTATAAGTATTGGTTAAAACTACAGAAAAGAATGGAAATAAACTTCCAGTGGTTGTGATTCAGGCAAGCTTATAATTCCTTCATGGAAGCTTCATGGAACAGCAATGTAGTAAACACATGACGCCTTCTAACAAAGTTGCCTGCCAAAATAACTCTACCAAGATGGATTATGTAAAGCTATATACAGGATGTTGTAAGCAGCAATAATTGCTACCTTTATGAGAATAAGTAGGTTCCTTATATAGAAGTTAGAGTGTTCAGGCAAAAAATGAAGTTGACTACAAGTTGCGATATTTGCCCAAAATAATTAAAAAACAGCTAACACAGATGACCCAGTAGATATATTACCCTTAGAATGTAATCTTTCTAATGATATAAGCAAATTATTTAAATGTATTCCTAATTCATAGCATTATCAATGAACAATCTGTAGCAGAGGACTTTGGGTAACCAGTAGCTTCTTCCTCATTGTAAACTTGATAAGAATAAATTAATGATTTTTTTTTCTATAGAAACATAATTTTATTTTTACATTCTGCTTAGTCAACAGAAAAAATATGCATGGCAATAAAATAAAGATTACAGATGTGAAAACTGCAATCCAGGTAAAGGTTTTCACTAATCTGCCATTGAAGCAAGGTTCAGTAGGTCCAGAGCTGGCCCTACACTCTATGTATGATAATTAGAAGAACTCTGTTTCAAAAAGTAGTCAAACATAAACTTTTCTGCCAGTAAAAGCAATAAAATTTTGGATTATGTTGAACAGCTAAAAACACACGTGTACTCTTCTGAAAAATCATTTGTGAACAAATGCAAGTATATCGGAGAGACATCTGTCTATTTTTGACATCTTTCTTGATCTTTGATGTCCTTGGAATTCATACAGTTTCATGTGAATTTGAACAACAAAATTACAAAGCTTGAACGGACACCTTGTGAGGCCAGAAAATTATTCCTTCTTTCAAAGATGAAAAAAAAAAAGAGAAAAAATCCACCAACAAATCCCCTGTTCATTCACCTTAAGTTTGTCTGTGTACTTACCCATTCTAACTTCCAGTATTAGATTTTATCTACACTTTTTTTTTGTTTGTTTTTTTTGTTGCTGTTGTACGATTGTTTTTGATTACGGTCAACTTATTCCTTGAAAGCTGTAGTGCAGAAGATGTGTAACAGCTCATGGTTCTTTTTTCAGAGTGTTAGGATGTCTTGGCCTTTGAACTCAACTGAAGATCTTACATTGAAAAACATTACTGTTAATTAATTACCCACAGTTTTTGAGAACATAGTAGCAGATTAATGGAGAAGCATATCCATGAAAAATTGCAGGTGTTAGTAAATCTCCAAAAGACTCTTAGAAAATAGCGATATGCAGTTTGTCCATATTCAGGCTATATCACATTCCTACTTTAAATAGCTGTAAGTAGTTGTTCTGGTTGGAAAATTTGTTATGAGTTTACACTGCCATAACAGCATTCCTGGTCATGAATGGTGCTATACCATTAGTACAGTCTGTTAACTCTTTCTGTGAACATTGAAGTTCAGTAGTATGCAGGAAGGAATCACAAGAACTGCTGTATCTTTTCAGAATTTATTCATACAGCAAAGGTATCAGCACAGAAAAATAAGCTTATCTCCTGAAGAACTTTCTGATAGGAGCTGTTTTTACTGGGCACAAATGCATGTGTTTTACTGAACAAAGGATATGCTCTTTTGTTCAGTAATACTAGATACAAACATGTCCAGTGAGTCAGATTCCATTTCAGGCCTTCTTTTTATTCTGATCAATAAGAATTTTGTTCCTCTGTTTTGTAAGTATGATGTCTTATAAATAAGAAATTGGCTCAGAGTGATGTGTTTGGATACAGTCCATAGTTTGAAAATGTTAGTGCAACACTGTTAGTGTTTGTTACATAGAAGAGTAGAATATTTATGCACTGGCTGAACCCTCATTTTCATAGGTCAGAGTCAGCTCTGGCATGAAGGTAGGAATAAAGCTCTGGCATAATGTTGGCATAAAATGCCCATTTATCATGGTACTTCACCTGAACTGATAACTTTCAAGCAATATCCCAATTCACATTTCATGTTTTTATGACCTCAGATATGATTACACAAACCCAAATGCACTGGACACTTTAAACCCTGATAAGCTAAGATATTAAAACATATGAAAACCCCTTTTCAGGTATAATTTTATTAGAAAGCAATTCCAATCTGAAATAGGAAATTAATATCAGAAACGGTTGCTTACTACTCTCTGCTTACTTTTCTCCCACCATACCTGAAGAAGAAAAGAATATTGGAGACAAATGTGCTGAAGTGCATTATATGAACATATTATAACAAATCTGTTCCAATAATTTATATTTTCAAAACATATTGTGCATGAATTTAGGTCTAATCTTCACTGATGTTAGGAACTGGACTAAAGTCACTCAGAAATACAGCCAATATAGGCACTTTCTATGTTGAATAATTAGAGATATTTCCTTCCCAAGGCACATCACCCTGAGGAGGTGCCCACTACTTTTCACCACTTTTCCTAGTCTCGAATGATGACACTCCTGCACTAATTCTTCATGCAGGTGTACTGGAAGTAACATTTTTCTTGAACAGCCCAGAGGAAAGGAGGCTGAGGGGACACCTTTCTGCTCTATGCAGCTATCTAAAAAGAGCTTGTAGCGAGGTGGGGTTAACAAGTGAAAGGACTAGAGGAGATGGCCTCAAGTTGTGACAGGGGAGGTTTAGATTAGATATTATGAAAAATTTCTTAATGGAAAGAGGTTGTCAAGCACTGGAACAGACTGCTCAGGGAAGTGGTGGATTCCTTGTTCAAAAAATGTGTGGATATGGCACCTGAGGATATGGTTTAGTGGTGAACATGGTGGTGCTAGGTTGACAGTTGGATTTCGTGATCTCCGAGGTCTTTTCCAATATTTATGATTCTATGACTCCAACATGAAGAATAGTCACTACTCCAGAATTCCTGAGAGAAGACACAGCTTTTCCAGAGAACATAGCTTAAACTTTACAGGACAATTCTCTGAAAGTGAAAACATAAAGTTATGCTGCCTACCACAGAAGTCTACCAAACAGAATAGGATTTATTGAAGAATATTTCTTCTCCAGCACGATACTTAAGTCGGTAGAGCTTTGAACTTTGTGCAGAGAAGAGAGGAGCTCTTTGTGAATAAAAGCTATACAATATAAGGCACTATATGTGTATGTAGCAAAAAATTTGAACTGACATACAGGCAAAAGTCATACAGGAGACATCACCATGTTTTAAAGGTACAATTGAGATGAAGTTTTAAAACTACTCTGGAGTTTGTAATTCCCTGGATTTTGGCCACTTCATTTTCTGAAGCCTAAATATTGCACTAGTGCCTTTCTTTTTCTTTCATTTTCTTTTCTCTTCATTATATCTAATGACTGTACACAAAAAAACATTTGGGGAACAACTAAAAGAAACACCCACACAAGGGAGAAAGAACCCATAGCTTGTATTGATCTTGGCATTTTCCCATGTTGCAACCAAATGAACAAGCCACAGGTGCAACCAGAAAGAGCAGGTGATCCAAACAAACTGTTATTGTGATGGGAATAAATATGATTTTTTTGTCCATAATGTATTCATCTCAAGGCACATTGGTGCATCTGTTACATATTTACCAGCAGTGTTGATTTCTGCCAGAAATTTTAAAAGAATGCAAATCTCTGAATTTATACACCTTAAAGATATATTCAACAGCTTTCTTCTTTCCATTTTCCATGTCTGGATTCTTAAACTAGTTAATCTAATAGTACAACTAACATTCAGTAAGATAAGCAAGTTGTGTGCTTATAGACTTGTTATTCTGCGTCAGAAACATAGGGGAGGAGAGTTAGGAATGCCCAGATTTCAATATAAAAAGTGTCATGTTATAATCAGGCACCTCTTCACAGTTCCTTTATTTCCTATGTGGTTGTTCCCAGCGTTGTCCCTTCTTATCAGCTTGATAACCTGATACTGAAGCAACAGAGAAGCTTATCCAAGTGTGGTGGTTTCGCCACACCAAGCCAGTGAATACTGATCATTTTATGAAGAGCTGTGTTAGGAAAAGGCAAGTATTTAGACATGGGAAAAAGCTGAACCACTAAATTGATCCAAGCAGGGAGGTATATTCTAAAACCTTTAAGATAAAAAATGGGGATGCCCTGGAAGCAGAATTAATAGCTGAAACGGCTGAGGCTAGTGTGTTGTTCCTACAGATCATCTTTGACCACACACACGTTAGTGTGCTAGATGGACTAGTCTGTACAAGCTACTAAGCTGGATTGGGCTAGCTAGTTCTGAACTAGATCTGGACAAGGGCAGATCCCATAAGGTGTTTCTTATGTTCTCAACTTTACTCCTAGCACTATGAATTTTTATATCTACAAAATTAAACTGGGATTTCCTAAAGTGTGAACTACGGTTTAATGACTGTTTTTTGACTTTAGGAGTCACACCATATCTAAAATTAGCCACAGGTGTTCTGCCGTTATTGTTCTTACTCTCACCTTATTCTCTTGAAATTTCCAGACGCAGCAAAACTGGGGTTTGTTCTCCCTTCTCTCCTTATGACTCCGGCTCTTGCATTTCTGGTTGTTCATTTACTTCATCAGGACAATTTGGGAAAGCCAGTAGTTCACCCAATATCCTGGTGATTGGTACACAGTTCCAGGAAGTAAGAAAGGTTTAAATGACATACTATAGTCCTCAAATCATTTGCAATCATTCTCACTGTGAAATCATTAAGCAGGAAGTCATAACTACACTGGCTTGGGCAACCTCCTTCTTTGGTGACCCCCTCAGCTATACCAAATGTAAATCTCCGGTGTCAAAAATGTTTTCAAGGTCATAGAATGACCTCATCTCATGTGTGTATAATTTTTTTTTTTTTTTAATTACATGCAGCTATTATAATCCTGAATACATTTCAGGAATAAACCTGTGACAAGAACTATTCCCATTGGGTGGTTGTGAGACAACAGCACGTTATGGGTGTAAGTTATTTGGTGCTAGCTGATCTCAGTTCCAGAAAATAGTTTTAGTAATATTTTCTAAACTACTGTAAACATAGCTATATAGACAGAACACAGTATTTGTGATCCAAATACACAGAACACTTTCTACATGCCATACTATTTAAACAATTTTATTTATTTTCCCAAAAAAAAAAATCATTCAAAACATATCACTGGTAATTTTAATGACAAATTTAGTTCTTACCTGCTTAAAATCACTGTCAAATTAGAGTAGCACATAGATTATGAAACAGAAAAAATAGCTGTTCTTTGGCACTGTGATTCAATATCTAAATAGAGATTTTTACTAAGAAACTGCTTGAAGTGGTTGCTTTTGGGCTGAGATTTTCTGCTTAACATTTGCTGTAGATAAATTTTAAAAGAAAAGTCCAGGAAAACATTCTATATGGTTGTTAGTCCTCTCCTAAGCAACTTCAATGATATTCCCTTATCCAGAACTCTAAATGTCTTTATATTCTTCCTTATGATATGTAGAATAGGAATTAGTGCTTATTAGAGTGGCACTCAAGACTAAATCCAAAATTACTCAATGAAAGCAATGTGAACATTGTCTATAAGGCATGTTGGTGCAGACCTAAAAAAACGCCAGGGATCATAATTACAATTAACCTCTAGAAAATCCCGGTACATTGTTTAAACTTTTGCACAGGAAACTTTATTTACTAGTAAACTGGCACAGACTGAGTCACGTGGTTCTCTCAGAAAGACAATCTGGGCTTTTTAATGGCTGAAACAAACCACTGAAAACCAGGGTTTATGTCAGATTTTCTGGCACAGATAGAATCTGCTGTAGTGTAACACTGAATAAACTTGCTTATATTTCCTTTTTGTATACATATAAGGGATCAACATCTTAACACAAGCAAACTGGTCACTGAAATCAGGAAAATACAGAGAATTTTAAAACACTGCTGACAGGCATGTACCTGTATAAGGCCAGACAGGTACACCAGAAACAACTTCTACTTAAACTCCTTGCAAGGCTGTTGAACTACTTCAGATTTTCAGTGCCATAGTTCAGAATATAGATTGCAAACTAAATTATATAAAAGCTTAAATAGAGAGATTATTTAATCTTTGTCTCTCAAGAGTGACCTTTGAACTTAACGTTTTACAAGAAACATGACCTGTTTTTATGCTATTTGAGTATTTTGTGGGAGTTGTACACTTTTCCCACTGCTCATTGTGATTATAACTGTCTGTTTCAGGACTCTATCTCAACAATATTCTCTCCACTGGCTCAGACAGATAGACCTGGAACTGTACCAAAAACAGACCACTTAAATAAATCATTTTAGTGTGGGGCATTACATCGAAATGCAGATATCAAAAACAGATCAGATGAATCATGTTTATTTTTCCCCACTGATTGCAGGTATTGTAAATTGATTAGTTTGGGTCTATATATCTCTCTCACCAGTCTTAGATGAGATGAATTCCACTATAGGCATTAAGAGCTGGTAGTCAAGGAACAGCTAGATTTTTGTTTCACAATGGTGATACAAATTCACAATGCCTGATCTCTGTGTAAGGCTGCCGTAAGAGATAAGAAACAAAAAGCTAAGAACTGGGAAGCAATGAAAGATTAGGTAAAGTTACCAAATATCTATCTGGCATGAGTGCTGTCTAGGGTACTTGTTTATTTTGCCTTTCTCCCCCCATCCCCCAAAGGAATGACATCAGAGTTTTCAGGGAGAGAAGTGCAGACTGCAGGCAGACTTACACATGTTTCTACATGTGCATACAAGGCGTGCCTTACAATGATTTATGATTCCAAAAAAATGACAAATGGACAGTGATGGCACATGTCACACACTGCTCAAAGGTTAGTGTTTAAAACTGTGCTTAATGTGAAGTGAATATAGGTCAGGGGTAGCTTAAGAATGGTCTTGAAGAGGAAAGTTAAGAGATGGTATTTAATGTGATAGAAAGGGCAAGACTCAGGAAGATCTAAAAATTTCTGGTGACACCAAATTATGAGAGTCTGAAAAGTGTTCTAGTTTTGTGGTGACATACCACAGACCATGAATCAGAGTTGATGTGCAAGGAGAGCCTTAAAATTTAGATACATCCTGGAAGTAAATTAGAGATGTTACCCAACGTGCAAGCAGGATGGTAGTGAAGCTACCATCATGGCAGAGGTGAAAGAAGACTGTGATCGGGAAAAATGAGCTTTTAAAGAGGTATAGGTTAATCTGTACAGGGGGAAAAATCATAGTCAATATTCCAAAATATTCTCTTTAGTTGTAGTGTTCATCTTGCATTAAAATGACTTAGCAGCAGTTCTCCATTATGGCAGCCAGTGGGGAGGAAAAAAATTGTCATCCAAGTTGCTGCATAAATCATTAAAAGTAGATTAATCACACATTATAAATACCAATGAAAGTTGCCTAGACAATAATCTCAGGTAAAAATCTTCATGCTGTAAAGGTGTAAGATATAACTTCATCAACTAATAAAAGTAAAAAGAGGAAAAGATCTGATAGATAGTTCTGTAGAAATCCCACAAAAATTATACTGCTGATATTTATGCTTGTCCAAAGAAAGTTTTAAAGTAATATTTGGATAGGCAGGACGAAAGCTGGTGGAGGACAGAATATGCAAACTGAGAGAAACTTAAGATTTCTTTCTTGAATTCCTTAAACTCCTGGAAGAAGAGCACTGAATGGAGGAACTTGCTGATGAATCCAATACAATTGCCTTGCAGCACCAATTCCGGAGTTGGCAGAGTAAGCCAAGGTAAGAGGCTGAAAGATGGATTTGTTCATCCTTAACAAAAGAGGGTTTGTATCTTACAGTAATCAACAAATGCCTAATGACAAACTATAAAGAAGACACAGCCCAGTAGAACAATGCACTGAACATAATCATGAACCAGGTTTGAACACTGGAAATTCTGTCCCAAAAAGAAAGATAAATACTGAGTGTGGGCACGCTCTGAAACAGGTTTCCCAGAGATAGTGTGGCATGTCCATCCTTGGAGAGACTCAGAACTCAGCTGGACACAGTCCAGAGCAATCTCTTACTCCTGGATATGCTTTGAGTGAGGCATTGGACCAAAAACTTCCAGAAGTCCTTAAAAAAATCTATAATACTGTGTGATTCTAAGAAAGAACAAGAGTGGGGTGTTTTTTAATTTCTTTTAGACCTAAAAGTTTGAAGACTGCTTATATTACAAGGCAGAGGCAGGACAGGCAGAAAGAAGGTGAAATTAACTGATTAGTATGGGGGGGAAAAATAATTGCCATGAAGAACATGAGGTTTTCTTCAGTTTCAACAGTATGAAGAGTGATTTTGTCAAACTAGGCTCATGAAGAGTAAACAGAAGCCTTCTAGTGCTAAACAAAAAAAATTTTGATCTACAATTTGTTCATTTTATCTCAAATTATTGCACGTTATCCTGATTTGGTTTTGATTTCTATTTGAATTAAATAAATTTTAATTCACTTCTAGCTAACATATGTTACTTAAAAGTAACCATTAGGCTTATGACAAGACTACACCTCATCCTTTAGGTCTATTACTTTAGGAAAACCTGTATATAACCTCAATTTTACTAACTGTGGAAGGGAAAGAATGAAAAAAGCTTGCTTTGTAGTCACTGAGCTCTTCAGATGGTGAGAACTGTTGCTGTTCATACTGTGGATTCTGAAAGGGAATAAAGACAATTTTTTTTTCTGTTCTCAAATACCTGAAAATCCTTTGTCTATCTCCCACAGGCATCTGTGTATGTCGACTCCCAAGGAGCTACTTCATGTCCTTTGGGTTAGTAATTTCTGCAGATTTATTTGATGTATGCACTGTTTTACAAGCTCTCAAGAAAAGCATTTCCTAGGAACAGCAACAGCAAGGCTGAAATGGAGAATGCAGAGGCAGCAGGCAGTAGAAACAGGAAAGCACATGGGAAAAGGTATCTAGGGCTCAGCCATGTCCGTGTTAGAACTTCCAGATCCTAATGGTTAAGAAGCAAAGAAGACAGCTATTTTTAACGAATTATTATAAACTTAGGACTGCTCAATTTAAATAGGACCCTCTATATAATCAGTCTTAAACAACAACAAAAAAAAATCATCCAGTTAAAAAAAAAAAAACACTTGCAGTGGCCCTTTAAGCTGCCAGCCAAATATTAACGTATTTTAAAAGTGAAAGATATTATAGTCATTTGAATGCTTATGATTGGTATGCCCTATTCCATTTTATATATGGGTCCTATGATTTATTGACATCCCAATATAAATGGTTCTTTATTTTCTATTCATCCTAACCTTGGTCAAATAATACCACCCTACTTCTCTTCACAATATTTTCCTAATATCTCAGCTCATTTAATTCTATTGATCCACTGAAGAGTATAATGGCAATGAAACTGGAATTAATAGCACCTCCCTTCTCCAATGCTAAGAGCTTTCCTATTTAGTCTGTGGACCATCACACAAAATCATAAAAGTAGACAAAAAAGCAGACTGACCTTTATCAGCTACTATTGTGTTGCAAAATTCAGCAAAGCCCAGAACATCATTTTCAGTTTTATGGCTCTGTTTTCTTAAATAATAAGGGAATGGAGGGGAGGAACTGACCCCTGTTCAGCATTTACTTAAGCAGAATTGGCATTAATAGAGTATTCTGTCAAAAATTCAAGCCCAGGAAAATGTATGGCTTTGTCCACAGCAGCAGCTATCTTAGTAGATTGCACTGTCACTGCTTCACACAAAGAGCATTGCAACACCATTAGTGGACATAAATAATGCACAAGCTCTTATGCAGTACTCAGCTAAGTGCATGGAAACCTTGGGCTCCTGTTGTCAGAAATTCAATGGATTAGTACCTAGATTTATTTTAAGTCTGTAAAGCACTTTGTTCTTGACAGCGTTCAAAGTAGAAAGAGTGCTATCCTGAATGTGCATCTTAATACTGTCATTCTTGTCTTGTAAGAATAGATGAAATATGGGATGCAATACTTCTTTTTAATATTTAAAAGTTTTCACTGAGTGGACGCAGTACACACATGCCCCATACAAACATATATATATATGTATGTACGTATGTATTTGTATGTGTTTATAGATATAGGAATACAGTAACCAATGGTTGTCTTATTGATCTGGAAATGCAAAAGACAAATATGCAATGGAATGTTAGCAATGAAGAGTATCGCCACTATTGCAGATTATCAAAATAAATGCTGATAAAAAAAATGTACTGCCAGGTATTATTATTACCTGGTTTACTGTGTAAATGAGATGTGCCCTCTACCAGATTCCTATATAAATCTCACATTTACATTTCCACTACAACACAAAATATGTAGCTTCTAGAATGAACACTGATGAGAAGAGATCATATGGTTAACTGAGATGATCATGAATATTTTAATCTAATTACTAATATCAACAACTCAGAAAATCCTTACTTACTACATATAGAATAGTGTTCTTATACAAGTTTACAGCAAAAAGTCAACTTCCTAGTTCAAAACAAAGCAAAATAAACCACACACACACAAAAACAAATCACAGAAGTTTTCAAACCCATCATTGAAACGCATATGAGTTATATTCAAGAAACTGCTTCACAGCAATAAAGACTGTGGGGTCTATTTGCCTCTCGATGTTCTGGAGGGCTAAGCATGATAATCCCCCATGCATTGAGAGGATAACAGGACCCTTTGTGTAGATTAAAAGCAGTTTTCTATTGATATCAGGGTGGTAATGCAAGAACAGCAATATCTCATGTGAAGGTCAATCTTTCACAATGCCACTAAGACATAAAATCTTCGTTTGAAATAATAACAGTTACCTTTTCTCTTTGCCTGCATGGTCCATGAATTTTCACACAATTCATTGAACCAGCAGTCAATGAACTATTCATTATTGAACCCAGTGATTTAAAAGTCACAATATGTACATCATTAATGCCCACTTGGAAAAAAAAAGTCGCATTTTAGAAGTCTTGGCAGGATTTGAAAATATGGTAAAATCAGATTGCAATAACTATAGAGTAATCTTTGAAACACAAACTCAGAATTTTTTTTTTGCCAACCTTGTGATATCTATAGCAATCCCCACCCTCATTGAAGGGAAAATTAACTGTTTCTCCCTTTAACTACTGGAAGATATATGAGATTGTCTGCTCAGCACGCAAAGTTCTCCACCAGGTGCTAAGATAGTGCAGTGTATAGAGTCTCTTGTTCTACGGATCGCAACAAAATTTCTGTTAAAGCTGTTTCCCTAGTCGTCTCTACTTCACAAAAGAAAGCTCTTTTTGGAGAGAGAAAAGTGATACAAGAGAGAACAAGACATAGGAGAGTGGAGAGAGCAGAGAGAGAGTAGAAGGAGAAGAGAAGAAGGGACAGAAATGGGGAGGGAGGGAAGGAGGAAGGATGAAAGGAAGGAGGGAAGGAAGGAAGAAGGAAGGAGGGAAGGGAGAGAAAGAAAGAAAATGAAAGAAAGATTTTGTTTCTGATACAGCATTACTACTGTGTAAAATATTCATTTGGGTTTAGTTATGTTTTAATATATGTTCTTTGAACACTTCAGCGTGCAGCCTGACAATATTGAAACTTGCAGCAGGTCTGTGCCTCGGAAATGCCGCTGCGCTCCTCGAGCAGAGCCGCGCCGGGCACCGAAGGCTCCGAGGGAGTTTGCGAGCCACCATCAATAGGTGGCGCTTTTCCCCTTCCTCATTCCCTCCGCGCCGCTCCAGCTGCTCTGGAAAAACTGCTTTCGGAAGGGATGTTGGAAAACTTACACTGCCTGAAAAAACTTGCATTGCTTAGGAAAAACGGGGGATTTCTGTCAGTGCGCAGGCTGGTTTTTGCAGTTCTACACAACAGATGACCAAAGCAGCGTGAATCATGGGATTAATGACTTTGGTACAGAAATGTATATTTGCCAAAATTATAAGAAACTTGATCCCATAGCTGGTACCATTCTTAATTGATTTTTTTTTTTTTTTCCTAAACTAGGAAGAGGTCTCATTTTCGAAGAAAATTACCTTTTGTGACTTGGCCACATTACAGCTGATCTGATTAGAGTTTTTAAATATTCATATGAAAAAAAATCTATTGTTGGAACTATTCATCTACATAATTACAATTCTTGGTATAAAAAATGTAAAATATAGTGGTTTTATTTTCTTCATCTTACTATAGCGAAAAAAACTTTGCAAATATTATATATAATAATAAAATGACATTCAAATATGTGAACAGACTGTCTATTGTTTAAGTACATAATAATTTTACTGTAGCATGAAAAAAAGTATTGAAAGAATATTCTAACTTTAAGCCCGAAATACTGGTTCAGCTGTGAAACCTATTTTTACATCAGATTTCATCTTGGTTTCCATAAGAAGGGAAAGGGATGTCTTATCTTAAGAGAACAGAGACTTACTTAAAACTGCCTTACATTCACAAAAAAGGACAGAATACATACTCATTTACGCACATACACATGTGCACAGAAGGGCATATTGTATATTCATACACAGAATCCTATTATTCCCAAAGTAGAGTTATTTTAAAAGCAAAGAGATAATTGATTAGCAGTGCAAGATATTTCCTGATGCTGGAAGGCAAAGTAAAGTTTCTTATCTAGCTTCTGTTATCAATATCTTAAAATGAAAACTACATTTCGAGAGCAAAATTATGATATCATGATAAGAAGTTTCAGCCGTAACTAAGACTTTTGCATTGATTAACAGCAGGAGTTAGAAGGTAAAAGCAGTTCCTTTTTTAAGAGAGTGACTCTTCCAGGAGGGTGTCCCACATCAAGGAAAGCACAAATGGAAAGAGCAAGTGGTTTCCAAGGTTATTAAATTAGAGTAGTGGATGTCAATAGCTTCATTCTATGTTTTTGCTCCACACACTGCATACTTAAATTACCAGATTTTTAAATGTATTCATGTTTATGACTTACAAATTCTTGCAAATAAAGATATTTTACAGAATGATAAGATGACCAGAGAATACTTTAAATTTATAAATTATAAAAATGTATCACAGAATTACCGAATGGGACCTCTGGAGGCCAGCTGGTCCAATCTCCTTGTCAAGCAGGGCCATCTACAGCCAATTGCCCAGGATTATGTCCAGATGGCTTTTGAATATCTTCAAGGATCGAGACTCCACAACCTTCCTGGGCAACTTGTAAATGCCTATAAAGTAAGACTTCTAAGTTTGCTAGTGAAACACTTGCAAATGTGATATTAGATTTGAAATTGGCTTCCTAAAATCACTCCTGCAAATATATCTTGCCAACTCTATAAACCAGCTGTAGCCTTCCTACCTTTTAATTAACGTTTCATTCAGACACTAATCCAACCATACAATACGTTTCTCCTGTTTGATTCTATACCATGTCTATGTGCTCTTTGGCACCTTGTGAAGTTAGAGGGAATGTGTTATAAAATTTGTGTCTCTAATTAGTATTTCTCAGCACCCCAACATTACAGGAGTGTAACAGGAGTATCTTCAGTAAGAGTGATTAGTAGTGACTTGAGAGCAGAGACATTGCCGTGGGACAGAAGGGGAAGAGAAAGGGAATATGGAGACAGGCATTGAGGCAGGACAGGGGGACTCCTTTCCAGAGACTTCCTTGGGGTCCCTATTTGTTCAAATGTTATACTCCTTGTCTAATAGCAGACAAAAGTTATTCTTTCTTTTTTTTCATATTCTCTGATTGACCAAATCCTATACATCAGAGTTCAAGTCATGCTCATGCAATACATAAGTATTTGTCCAAAATGGAACATACCTGATATCCTCAGCTATCAACATACTGGTTCTGCAGGCCCAAAACCTCCATTTTTCTAATATGCTGCTTTGCTAAATTTCTCCAAACATACTGGAACCAAAAGCTTATTAATATATAGACTTTTGTGTACAAAAGAACATAATGGATGAAAAGAAACGAGCTAGGAAAAAATCTAAGACTGACGTGGCTTGTTTAAATTCAAGTTTGCTTAATATTGCCTTGTGTTTAAAGCTTGCATTTCTTTAGGCTTGGATAATAAAGGAGGCTGGTCAGATTCACTTTTCTTAATTGCCAGTTTCTTAACAGATCTTATTGTCAGGCAGTAAGACATTTCAAGCATGAGAATAAGTGTAAACAGACAGACACATAGACCTTGTTTCTTAATATGTTCACCCCACAGAATATCAATAAATTTAGAAATACAGGAAATATTTTATACACTAAGGTGAAATACTCTAAAACAAACAAACAAACAACACTAAAAAACATGCAGACAAGAGGTTAATTTTGGATTTGATTTCTTTTTTAATCCTTATATTTCCATTGATCAGAGCTTCCACTAAGAGTTATTTCTTATCACCTACATATTTGGCCAAATATCTCTAACTCAAATACATTGCAACTCTAAAATCTGCAGAAAGTGATTTAAAAGTCATGCATGTGTTTGCTAAATATATTTTTATATCATATCTGTGTGAAAGGAATTGCAATTTACAAGTGAAAGTTTGGCTTTATCTCTTAAAATATATAATTATTTCTTATGAATATGCGTGTTTACAGTGCACTCCATAATATACTGTAATTTACCAGGCAAATTATGACTGTGTCACTATACTTAACATAATAGCAATGATTAACTATGTGTTTGTGGATACATTTTCCAAGAGTTTTGGAACTTTATCAATGCCATTTACTTGGACATTACAGAGGCTGGATGGCTGAAACTTCATGAAGTATTATAAAGTTACTATATCCATTTTTTATGTTGGTTTTTCCTCCTAGGAATAAGTTTGTATCTTAGAATTAAAATTTCTTCAACATTTTTATTTAATATACTTCTTTTTAGTTAGTTCTAAGAAGACTGATTTTTAAAAAATCACATATATTTAAAATACAATACCAAGTGATCCTAACTCAGTGATGATGCCTCAAAATAAAGGGAAGAAGTAGATAGAGTTTATTACAGAATTCACCAAGCTGATAATTGGACCCTGGGAAGAGAAAACAAAACCAACATTCCTATAGAATTCTATTTCAATTAAAAGGTATCCCTTGAAAAAAAAAGTACAGTTTACTGGATGTCTGTCAAAAAACTTAGATGACAGGCTTTGTTTCTCCAAGTATTCCACATACTAGAATCTAATCAATCTGTCCAGATTATCATTCATAATTTGAATAGTATATTGAATGCTCCAATCCATATCTTAGCCTGTATTTTCTCATCATCAACTTCCAGCAATCACCACTAATTTAAATAAGAATTTTATCATTGTCTTGCTGACATTGGTACATGAAAAAAGTAGATGAGGAAAACTGGGTTTCTAACGTTGCATGGCAGTCTTAACCATTTTTTAGCAAAAAGGCAGAGAAAGATCAGCATTATCTGACTCAGTTTTAAAGTACAGCATAACAAATTTTAAGTTCTCTGGGAACCACAGAACTAAAAAGGAGAGTGATCTCATCCAAATATTAGTTTTGTTTTCTCATGTGGGATTTCTGTTGATTTTTTTATGTAGGTGGTTAGCTCTAGAGGCTGGAAGACCTTGAAAACTTACGGACACACCTCTAATTCATTTATTACCCAATTAGCTGTGATTTAAAGCCTTAGTCAAAAAAATCATGAGAGCTACTACAACATCTGAGATCAGAGAATGGATTTCCTTATGCGATGCTTTTTTACTACTAGGCTATGTGTGCACTGTGTAGACATTTCAGAGTTTGGGTGTTTGCTGGGATGGGGCTGTGCATCTGCACATTGTGGGACACTATAAAGTAGTATATACACGCTTTTGAATTTGAGAAAAGCAGTACAGAAATTTAAATCCATGAAAATGCTAGAATTCAGTGGTGCAGATTCCTGGTCCAAGTAATTTCTTTCTAGTTTCATTTTGTGTATTTGTATATTGAAGTAGATTCCTAAGCAGTCTATTTTGACTTTAAATATCTATGTATTAATAGATATCTCTCTATAAAAAGCTTGCTTTAAAAAAAAATAAATAAACCCACGAAAAAACCCAAACACAACTACAAATAAATAAATAGCAAAACCAAACCAAACCAAAAGAAAACAATCTATCAAAATTTTCTACACTTTACTACAAAATTTAATACTTCGGCTTTGTCTTAAAAGTTACCCTAGGTCATCTGCAAGATTAATACTGTCTGTGGAGACATGCAACCATTTGGGAACTAAAATTTGCATTGATGCCCTAAAATACTCCACATTTCCACATAACTGAAACCCAGTCTGACAGTGACCTACAGTGAAGCAAATTCCATAAGAAAATGCTAAGATATCCATATGATTAAAATACCTTTTGTTCTTCCAAGATCAGTGGAGTCCCTTTCGTTGCAAAAAGGTGGATATATGTATTCTTTCCAAGGACAAATACACATATAAAACTCCTCAGCAGTCAATAGAAAGCTAAATATTTCAGGGAGCATACATATGATCAGTAGTCATATGGCAGGGGTCATTGGCTACCAAATACACAGAAGCTGATGGTCATGGGAAACTCTGTGATAAATCTGTTATTTCGATCAGGACACAGTTATGTTTCCCATCTCTGTCGTCTTCGTACATTAGAACCTTAGCTCAGCAACCTCTTCCAGATTTTTAGATTAATTCAAGTCTCATTTAGATGTCACTGGAAAATCCGCAGGCCTTGTGTCATTGCTAACCTACTTCAGCATTCTGCCTCTTAATTTTCCCTTGTACTTTTGCTGCAAAAGCTAGACATATAAGCAAGCATGGCCCCAAAAGTTGAATAGAACCTTTCAAACTATCTTTTGATAATTAGTATAGGTAAAAAATTCTGCAACCCTCATTGCAGTTTGCCTTTAGAGCAGAAAACCATTAGGTATTTTGTCACAGAGCCTAATAAAGCTAATGTAACAACCTAATTGAAAAATATAACTTAACTGATTTAAGACATGTGATTAGAAGTTTGATGTCACAAACTTCATTCATCAGTGTAGCATTTATGATTCAATAGCCCCTTTGGGTTTGTAGAGGTGACTTCTCACTCTGTGGTAGAATCTGTGATGAATTTGTATATTAAAAGTTCCTGTATTCACATTGCATAAATATGCAAGAGCATTTTTAATAAAATTCACCTTTCATTGCATTCTATTGATCTCACATGTAATATACCTAAACAGAGATCACCTGTAGAGATTGAACCTGAAACCTTTAATATGGAGTTTCTTCCGTTTAAAAGAAAGGAACTCAATCTGCCACTAACACTTGCAGATCATATTCTCCTGGTCTACTCATTCAATACAATGAATACAATACAGATACCCAGTGTAAAAGCAAGATAAGGCAGCTATCTGGACCATTAATTCTTAACTGCTTTGGATGTCGTTCTTTCAGCACTTACTGAACAAATGAGCACTGCAGCTTTAGGTATAGCCAATGGAGATTGCTTTGATTGGTCAGAAGTTTAATTCCTGCCCTGATGTGGAGCGTGCTATTTTCCCATTTCCCCGAAATGGGGAAATCAGAAAAATTCTGTGTATCTTGAGATATATTTATATTTATGTACTGTATTGGGTGCAGGTGTCCCAGTCCTGGCAGAGGGGGGCTGCAGGGGCCATGTGAGCTGGTTCTGGATGATTCTAGATGGTTCCAATGCACACACCTCAGGGCATGGCTGAGCCCTACAGCCAAGATTGTGATGCCTCAGGGAAAACATACTGAACAGAAGACAGGAGAAATAGGGGGGGAAGGAGGGGAAACAGCCCTGCAGACACCAAGGTCAAAGAAGGAGGAGAGAGATTGTCCCACATGATAGAGGAGAAATTCCTCTGGAGCCAGTTTGCCCTGAAAGATTGCAGTCCAGCCCAAGCTGAAGCAGGGGAAAAACACAGAATCACGGAATTTTTTGGGTGGGAAGGGACATTAAAGGTCATCTGGTTCCAATCCCTCTGCTAGAGACACCTTCTTGTAGATTGAGTTGCTCAACACCCTGTCCCAGCCAGCCTTAAGGAGGAAGAAGGTCTCCACGAGGAGGAAAGAGCAGCAGAGAAGAATTGTTTTGAACTGACCACAGCTCCCATACCCCATCATCCTGCGTCACTCTGGAGGGTGAGAAGGCTGAGGAACTGGAAAAGAAGGGCTGCTGTTGAGTCTAGGAAAAGGAGCAGAGCCAAAGGTATTTCTAATTTTTTTTTCGTTTTTCACCATACGGCAATATTATTTAAAAATGGGCAGTAATTTAAATTAATTTTCCCCAGCTTGAGTCTGTTTTGCCTGTGACAGCCATTGGTAAGTGATCCCTGGTCTTTATCTTGACCCATCCTTTCCCTCTGCCCTGTCCTCTTGAGGAGAAGTACAAGAGAAGCTGGGTCAGCACCTGGCAGCCAGCCAGGGTAAAATCACAGGTTGCCACAGTCTATGCATGCCTATATACACACACTATTTTAAGTACATGACTAACAGTTTATATTTAAAACAAACAAAACCCCTAAATAATTGCCTTCTGTAATGCAGTTACCTAGACAGTATCATTTTAGTTTATGTCAAAAGCTACTGTAATGATGTTGGGATTTTTTTTTCATTTGTTGACAAACCAAACTTAATTATGAGTAAGCTAAAATTGTGCAGAAATATCCTGATAACCCTACAGCATTTCTTAACAGTTTTCTAATGAATAGTGTCTTCCAGTCAGAAAAGAAAAATTTAAGGACTGTTTTCCTTACATCAATTTAAAACATAATTAAATATATATGTTAAATTAGAGTTAAAAAGACATATTTGTGTCAGGTTAGCAAGTAAATCAGTATAACTCTGTAGACTTGAACAGATGAAAATTCATTTGTTCTAGATGAGGTCTGACACAAAATATCTATTTCTAGTTCAATTTTATGAACTTCATATTGCTAGAAATTAAAGAACAGAACAGATAAATATTTGAAAATTAGCTATTACCCTACTAACATAGCAAAAACAAAACAAAAAAATCCTTAATATTAAGTCAGGTCAGGTATGCTGGAATAATATATTTTAAGTCAAAGATGCATTGTAAATCAAAAAATCCCACAGTATGGACTGTAGCTCAGTTAATAATTACCTAATTATAATATTGGGAAGTAAGCAATGAAAAAAATGGCATAGTGTTTTTAAAAGTACTAACCCCATGGGTGTCCATATAAAAAGGAATGTCAATTACTGGCTATGAAATAATTAAATTATGTTTTGAAATCCACATCATTGTAATTGCCAATCCAGACTGCTTCATGACTTTCTCAGGATTACAGGATGAATCACAGCAGGTAAAATTGTTCTTGCTTCTCTTTGCAGTTACTGCAGCTTCATATTTTGCATTGTTTTGTTCAGGAATCTATCACATCAATTCACTTTTTTATTTCTTCTGAAACAAACCAATGTTTCTTTTAAGATAACAGTAACAGTTAATATGTAATAATGTCTTTATTGATTTCTTCCAGCTGATCTTTAATTAGTACTGCTCTCTAATTTAACTTTAGCACTGTAGGCTTTTCTAGAATGTGAAACAGAACAGAGGCAGAAAACAGCAGTAAAAGCAGGGATATTAGTTGCAAGACTCAAAGCACCGTGTCTGTCAGGTACGAGCACATTTTTTGGTTTTCCCTGACAAGAAAAAGGCAAAGCTGAAAAGTGTTAGGACAACTTTTTCACTTTTTCACTTTTATATGTAATATAAATTTAAAAAAACATTATTTCTGTTTGTGGGAGTTAAGAAGAACACCGCAATTATGGAGGGAATTAGGTACTTGTTAGTTTAATCCTCAAACACCAGAAATTTATGAATACAAGCCAGGAGTTGGAACTGTGAGGCTAAGAGCTAAACTGACTTCAGAAACATGATTCCTAGATTCTGGCCTTGTCCCTAAGCCTGCTTTTTATCTTATGGTTTTGCTTTGGGTTTTTTCCCATCTTAAAAACAAACAAAAATTGCCACTTGTAAAAAAGTAATGAAGAAAGAATTTCAAGGTACATCTCTTCATCCCTATGGTCAGATTTATCCTAATCACTCGATAAAAATGCTTGTTTCTGCAAGATTCAGAAAAAAGTAAATGCAGCTATGTTTCTGAAATTTGGGAGCGGTGTCTTGCTTCTACGTGTGCCTTCCTGACCAGGCAGGCTAGAAGATAATTTCATAAAAGAGAAAGAGAATTCCATTTCTTCCCTTTTCCTTTCTCTTGTGCCTATGTTATTTGTGTAGTACCCTGAGAGAAACTTGGACAAAATCTTCCTTTACACAGAGAGATTGAAACTCAGGCAAATATTCTGCTCACTGAGCTTTTATATGAAAATGTGGGTCAATTCTTTTATTTTGACTGTTTAGTTACCCCCATTCTACTTAACTGCACTTGGAGTTTCTCTAGGAAGCCTTAATAGCTGAAGCTAAAGTTGAAGTGCTTTTGATTAGATGTGAAAAGGACTAGTTTCTGAAATCTGGTGGGATGTCAGCAACATGCGTGTACCTCTCAAAAGAATTAGCAGTTCTGCACAATTAAGTTTTCAGATTTTCGGCTTTCAAGTTGGGTTTTTGATTGAAGGACATAATTGCAGGCATCTAAATCCTTTTATACAGTATACTATTAAATACCTTTTTTTTTTTATATATGCCTGCTATATCATTCTGGGATCAACCCAAAGTATTGGCTGACACCAAAATCATGGTCAAAGTGCCAGGCCAGGTAGGTAAAATATCAGTACAGACCTAGAGAAGGTGAGGGGTAATTGCATGGAGAATAGCAGGGGTGAGTACAGGTGTCTACACTGCAGACACTTTCACTGGAGCTGGTAGAGTGACCAGGTGAGCCAGTCATCCTGATTTCGCCTTACAGTCAATGGAAAACTCCCATGTTTAGAGTAAGATACGTCTTGTACCTACCCAAACACATCAAATGAGTCAGAAAAGTGACTGTGAAAGAGTTTAGTTGTCTATGGTTTAGAGCATCATCTATACCTGGACAGAATAAATGCCAAAAATGGCTTTGTCAAAACAACTGATGATCAAAAACCCCACATTCTGACACAGAAGACCTGTTTACTGCCAACTCAGCTATCTCCTTTTTGCAGGAAGACAATGGATAGAATGGCTGTGAAGTTCTGAACTGACCTAAATTATAAGAATTTTCTGACCCTTCTCAGCATTTTTTTGAATAGCACAAGGTCTTTTTGTGACTCTAATTCCTGACATTGTTTCTTCACCATGTTTCAGTGCAAATGTCTCTGAATAAAATGGTTTCTTTAACTAATAATAGACTTCACAAGAAGCATGAATCATTGAGGATTAACTATGACACTAAAATAAGAAAGCCATTTTTGAAGAGGTGAATTCATGGTTTCTGTGGATACCTTCTGTTGGTCCTCTAGAAGCATATTTAAGAGATGGAAGCTAACCAGAGACTGGGTCATTGAAACGTGTCATTCTCCATGATTAGAGCAGATCAGGAAAATATAAACCATATTTGCAGATTTTTAAAATTCTTATATGCATGAAAAATACTATTTTTTTAAATTATTATTATTTTTGAAAACCCAGAGTTAAATAATTTTGCCGTGCCTCCTTAGGAAAATAAAGCTTGTTAAATAAAATGTTAAATAAATTATTTCTGGCAAAAACCAGATATTTGCATGTATGTTCCATAAAAGACAAAGCAATTTTCTTCTCTGAAGATTAGACTAGTCTTAACCTAGTTATGGTTGAAATGAATATGAAAATACAAATATATTAAAATATTTTTCTATGATATATGTATTGTAAATAAATTGCTCAAAATGACTCCAAAGCATGTCTTCTTAAATTAAATAATTTACAAGTCTTTCCAGTGTTCTAAATAAAAACATGTAATTCCTATTCCATATTTACATAAATAGTCTGCATAATTGTTCTTTTAGCATGGTTATTGCATTGGTTGATTTGACTAATATTAAATATGTATGAATTTCCTGCTATTCCCTAGGGCTCACAGAAACAAGATGAATCTCAAGAGACTGGTTTAAAGTTTAGATTTTAAGAAGAAAAGCCTTAGAGATCCAAGCATCTTTGAATCTTTTTTCGTTGTTGAAGTCTAATTTTCACCTCAAGTAAATATTTAATAAATAATTATTACTTGAAGATTTACAAGCAGTGCCAAGATTAAGTAAATTATTTGTGAGTCTTTTTTCAAGCTTTTAGACAGTTCCACATACAACCAAAGTAGGACATGATTGATCTTAAGCATATTGACTTTTTGCAATACTCTTCACACTGATGAACTAAAATTCTTCAATCTAGCTGACCAAGTAACCAAGTTTCTATTGGAAAATGCAATTCTTATGACACTCTCCTCCAAAAATTGCCACTATCTTACTAGCTGCAGATAAGAACTTATAAAAGCTACCAATAATAATATTATAAATATAATAGAAATTACATAGCATAGGTAACATTTGTTCATGCTGATAAGGTGTTAATCATTTTTCATGCACAATAATGGACTTGACATTGCCATTGTTGTAGATGGTGAGTTTACACAGAAGACAATGGGTTTGCAAAGTATAGCATCCTGTTAAAAGAAGAATGCATTATTTTAAGTCTAATCCCTTCAGCAATATATTGTATATATTTCTCATTATATTGATGATGCATTCTCAAGAATGTCTTAATGTACTCTTAAATGCTGTACATAGAATCATGGAATCATAGAATGGTTTGGTTTGGAAGGGACCTTAAAGATCATCTAGATTGTTAAAAAAATGCTTCTTAAACCAGTTCTTAGGCAGATAATGATGAACTCTTCAAAAGCACCTAAGATGCACGAGGAAAAAAAACCCACTAAAATAAACAAGCAATTGTCTGGAGTTTTGGTCAAACTATAGCAACAAGATGTTTTGAAACCATCCCTTGTGGGTTGGTTAAATATATGTGTGTGTATGTGTGTACATAGATAAATATATATATATATATATATATATATATACACCTGGTTATATATTTACACCTGTCAGTTACCTTTGCTCCAAACTTTACACATTTGCAAGTGGAATGAATTTCATTCTGCATGAAATCCACAATGCAGTTCTAGTAAGTGGCACCTCTGCTGACCCCACTAAAGTTTAGAATGTGACACAAAGGTGTAGAGAAATGCCTTAATACCTGTAATAACCATTATGTTTTCCTGTATCTGTAGATTATAAGCAGATACTGGATCTTTTCCAGTCTAAACAGAAGCCAAAGTTTATTCATATGATGGTTAGAAAAAAATAAAAATAAAATTTGAGGTGACTTCAATGTGAGCCAAGTAGTGTAATGAACCTATAAAATGCTTAGTGAGATGCAGTCAGGCTTGCAGATGTGTTTACAAAAAGGAATGTTCTAGTTTCATATTTATTATGAGCTTTCTCTGATTTAAGACTACTGTATATTGAAACTGAGTAAACAGATCTTTATTTACATAAACGTGACCATATCAAAGCAAAACCAAACTGAAAAAAAAATTCTTTCAGAAAAGTATTATCTTCAATAAGCTTTCTGTAATTAGGGAATAAAGAAACCTCATTGAACCCAAGAAACTGTTCAGAAAGGCTATTAGAAAAAAATCAATACCCTTAAAAATAGTAATGCAAAGATGGGATTCTAAAATTATGTTTGTTGGATTCTGACTGCATGAAACCATCAAAGTGCAGCACTCCAGTAACATTTTAATAACACATTCAGGTAGTAATATAATAGATAGGCAGCTTTTTTGCATTATAGTCCAAATGTCTTGATGCATAATTCTAGTGTATGAAAAAAAGAATTCTTATAAGTAACCTTCCATAAGCAGGTCTGTGCTTCTCCAGTAGCTGAAATACAGAATGTTGATGAGTCTCCCCTTTTATCAAAGTAAAGGAAGCATAGTTGCACTGTAAACCTCAAAGCAGTGATAGAGCAGGATTCTATATTCATTTTCAGAAGTGCAAAGGACTAAACCAAATAGAAAGTAATGTGTTTGGATCCTTAAAAATGTCCTTTTGTTCTCAAGAAGTTAGTAGAAGAGTAATGATTTCAGCAGTGAGTAGGCCCAGACCAAATGGATTTTGTCAACGAGATACTAAGCATTTTGTTTCGTATATTGAGTGAAATCAAATACAACCAATTCCAAAAAGGCCTCAGCATATCCGGAGAAAATGAGGTTTTGACTGTTGCCAGTGAAATCAATAGAAAAACTCCATTCAGTTTGTGCAAATGCAAGTCCTAAATGCATGACTCTTAAGTGAGTGCTTTCCTGGCTACTTTTACAAAAGAATGGCTTGTTCTTTGCTTCCTCGAATGGCCATAACATGAAATGATGAATTTAAGGAAAATACTCCTACTGCTAAACCAGTTACTTTGCATAGTAACAGATAATCATCATCAAGGGAAATTGTTTTAGAACATACTTCATACTGTTTATGCCATGCAAATACAAATGGTAGGCAAATGTTGTATATCTGTTCTGCTGCTCCTTTGGGAATATGATAATGGCAGGAGAAACTGGCCAGTTCTAGCTTAGATAAAATCTGTTCAGTTTCCCTGTGTTTAGTTCCCATATGTTCTGGTCCTCAGGAGATGTGTTTTTCCATTATTTAATGGGACTTCTTCCCCCTCCCTTGGGAGACCATAATTTAGTCCAATAAATCACACCATTAAGGCAGATTTTCAGTCTAAATTTCCTTTTTATGTACATGTATACATCATCCCTTTCACAATGTTAGATCTCCAGGTCTTACTGCCAAAAGAGTGAGTAGATAAGATATTGCTGTACTTTTATGAGCAAAGCAGCATGGTAAGACATAGAATTTTTTTTTTTTTTCCCTGCATAAGTACTGTGGAGTTACTGAGAGATATTATTTTCAGCATTTTACTCTTCCAGGGTGCAAAATGGTAACTTGCCAGAAGCATCCTCACCATGTGAAATATGAGTATAAACTCCATCTATGGTAGAAGCACCTCTTCATACTCCAATTTCAGAAACAGAGATCTGAAAGAAGCCAAGTTAAGGGTTTTAAATTTATGTCAGACCTCTGAGCAGTTAATATGTATTGTGCTTTAGCTCAGAGGGCAGCCCAGTGTTCCCAGTTATCTTACTCCAGCCAAAATCACTTACTCTAGCTGAGAGTGGCTGTGCACTGGTGTGTGCAAACCAAGAGGCAGGAGCCACAGGCCAACAAATGACACAGAGTGCCCAGGAACAGCTCTCCCTTTCCCTGCTGAGCAAAGGTCTAGGGCTTAGGGGCTGCAATTATTTACTGCTAGTGCAGTTGAAAAGGAAGGGGACCAGAGGCCTCACCGGCAGTTGGGATTATTTTTTCTCTTACTCTGTGTAAAACTGCATGGTTTAATTTTAAGAGAGTCAAGGGTTATTATTTTCTTATTTGTTATTTTTGTTTACATTATAATGTAATGTGTGAACCAAGCACTTTTAGCTGGAGAAGAGACAGGAATTGGAGACTGTCAGCATTTTACAACCTTTTGAATAGCCAAGAGCACAAATCACAGTACAAATCAGGGGGCAGGTGCCCCAAGCATATTTGAAAAAAAAAAACCATGAAAAACAAGCCTTCTGCCACTAAAGAAACAATCAGTCACACTCAAATACATCCACTAAAGACACAGATGAACTTTTCATCTCATATTAATGCTTCAAGATTTCAAGGGGATGGTGGTTGTACACTGGTTGTTTTTTTCGTGCTTTGTTGTGAATTTTTTTAACACTTGTACATCATCAGATTTGGAGCTCCTGTGTGTACATTGATATTTTTCTCCTGACTCCCCTAGTCATGGCAATTTATGTTAATTGAGGATCTGACCCATCTCTCCCTTCTGAATGGGAAATTTTCTATACAAACCTCTATTCTCCACTGCAAGATCTTTGAGAATGTTGACTTTATTTCAAGGTGATGCCTGAATTATAAATACACAAAGAAAAGCATAATCAAATGAATGCTACATGCAGCTTTATTGAATATACAGTAGCTTCACTTGATTTCCTTTTCATATTTGTATCAAGCTGGATATCTATTCTAGACACTATCATTTAAAACAAGAGACATACCAAATGAGTAAATGAGGTTATATTACTAATTAGCATACTGTCTCCTACTACCTCCAGTAAGCTACTAAAATGTGACTTCCATTTTATCACATAGATGAAACAGTTATCTTTCAGGGTTTGAAATTTCTGTGATCTTTATGCTTAATAAGCTCAGTAAAAGGCATTCAAATTACATCACTTTTGTCTTGGAAGTTAAATTGGGAAATATTGCATTCTCTGAGATGATAAACTCTGTAGAAGATAAATTATCATGAGAAATAGTTTTAATTGATTTACCATAATAAAAGTTATGTGACTTTGAAGTGCAAATGACACATTAAAATGAAGCTACAGTATGTTGATAATACAGTGGCTTCTTTGTTAATGGAATTACTGACACTGCAAATGCTTGCTGAAGAGTTGTCCTCTACTGTTAAGTGAGAAACACTGATGGAAATTGAAGATATACTATATTTAAATCCAAGCCCAACTCTCCTTCAGTGAGCTTTACATTGATCTCAACAAGTGTAATTTCAACAACTGCGCACGCAGCATGAGAACAGCTCAAGCCTGAAATTTCAGTTTGGTTTGGGATATGGTTATCCTGGCTTTATCACTGTAACTGCACTGAAGCCACAGGAAAAAATATTGCTCCTTACCTCAATTTCCCCATTTGCAAAACTGAGCTAATAAAATCATTTTCATGTTCAGAGGTGTTGGCCAACAGTTAAACAAAAGAGTATCAACAGCAGAGACACCTAGTGTTCTAAATGAAGGAAAATGCTCACAGGTCCTACTCAATAATCCCTGTAAACATTCTTCTTTTACCTTTGCAAGGGTAAAGATGAAGACTTAGAAACATATAAAGCCAGCAGCATAAATCAAACCAACTTTGCTTTATCTCGTTGTTTTCTCACACCACTTAAGTCTGCGATCTTTGACTAGATCATGGAGTCACGGAAAAGCTTGGGTTGGAAGGGACCTTAAAGATTTTCCAGTGATTCTTCTTCCTTTATCCAGATCTTTATCTTATCTTTCTTTTGATTTTACAGTCTTTTTCCCCACCCAAAGCATTTCACTTTTTCTCCAGTTCCCTTTTATCTGTGAATCTGTCAGTTTCTGTTTTTCTTTCCTTGACAAATGTCTTTCCTGCTTTTCTTTCACACAACATTATAAATTTTCCATCTTTTCTCTGACTTTTTCTCAGATGTTGCTGTATGTCTTACTCAAACTTATCCTTTACCCAGTCCCACATTCCCATTCTCTTTTTCTGGACACATAGTTATCTTGCGTATGAGATGTCTTTTCATTTATCTTTTCTTCTTTTTTTCTCCTTACTGTTTCTGAATTCTACATTCAGAAAGACAGTAAAAGAAATTTCATATATCGTCATCCTGTTAATTTTAAGCAAAAAGGACACAATAACTATCCAAACTATTTTGAACCCATGGGTGTTAGAATCTGTAAGCACTCTAATTGTGTGTAGTGGGTCAACATCCAGGTGCCCACTAAGATTAATTAAATTTATTGTAAAATTTAAACTCACTTTATCTCTGCTCCCCCTTTTTCCCAGACTCGGCTTCACCCCTGATTCACCTGCCTCCTCCCCCAGAACCACACAGGGAGAGGGGGAATAAGGGTTACAGTCAGTCCCTAACACTTCCTCTCTGCCATTTTCTTCTCATAATCTTTCCCTGCTCCAGCGTGAGGTGTCTCCCACGAGAGACAGTAATTCACAAACTGCTGCAATGTGGGTCCTTCCCACAGGCTGCAGTCCTTCAGGAATGGACTGCTCCAGGGAGGGTCCCCACCTGTTGCAGTGCGCAGACCAGTTTTTATATTTTATTTATTTTATACGGTTTAATCTTTATTTTTTTATGTATTTTGTATGGTTTGGTCTGTGTCCCCCCGCCCTTTGGGTGGCTCCGTCTCCTACCATCCTCTGTTCTCGAGAATTTTCCAGCTCGTTCTCAGATCAGG
>VZRO01000435.1:0-56208 GCA_013397915.1 Daphoenositta chrysoptera | reverse complement strand
CTGTAGCGGATACTGCGAAGCCAGAGGCTCTGCCGGTCGGCTGTTCCCGGTGGCGCTTGGGACCCCAAGTACCTGGACGGGACGGCCAGGGGTATCTACCCTCTAAATCCGGGCGAGGGCTGGTTCCCCACGCCGCCGCGCGTCCAGACCCACCGGCCACCATTCATGCCAGAAAACCTGTTCTGCATGGCCTCCTCCCTGCAGACCACAGCTCCTGCAGGATCCTGCTCCAGCATGGGCTTCCTTCTGGGCATATCCACCTGCTTCAGCATGGATCTCTGCTCCACCATGGACCTCCAGGGGCTGCAGGGGCACAGCTGCCTCACCATGGTCTGCACCATGGACTGCAGGGCAATCTCAGCTCAGGTGCCTGGAACACCTCCTGCCCCTCCTTCTCCACTGACCTTGGTGTCTGAAAGGCTTTTCCTCTCACATATTCTCACTCTTCTCTCACAACTTTCTAAATCTTATCACAGAGGCACCACCAGCATCACCTTTGGCTGTTTTGGGCAATGGCAGGTCCATTTTGGAGCTCTGCCCAACCTGGAGGCAGTTCCTGGTCTATTCTTAGAGAATCCAAACCTCTACACCCCTTTCCCCACTACCAAAACCTTTCCACATAAACTGAATGCAAAAATACATTCCTGCTTAAAAGAGGTTGTTTGGGTTTTTTAAATTTTGAAAAATAGTACAATGCAATGTTTGCTGTATGGTTTCACATACCTAAGCTAATAATGCTAAGTATGTTACTTAAACTTTTCATGCTAGGTAATGGACAAATACAGTGAAAATTGTAGGGGTAATAATAAGTATCTGGATCTTGTGTATTCATTTGCCAGTTTGCAACATTCATATATTCCACAGCCTTTCAGCTTGGAAAGCTTCTACCCATTTTTTTAGTAGCTGTTTAAACAAAAATAGATGTTTATCTCTTTAAAATTTTGCCAGGAAGCTGTCACTTTCCCATTTACTCATGCTATGTTGTGACAGAATGTGTCAGCTTCTTGCACAAATGAAAAGAGATATAGATCTGTATTTACTTTAGCTGAAAAATAAGTAGTCATCAATTCTGAGAAAAGTGTTTTCCCATCTGAAAAGATGGATAAATAAGAGAGGTTTAGTGAAGTAACTATTTACCAATGCTTAAAGGGTAGTTGAGAGCCAAATATTCCAGTTCAGTTCATCAGTAACCATCACTGAGAAAGCTCATAGACTCATAACATGGAGAATTAGATAACTGTAGCAGTTATCAAGGGAGCTAGTGTACTTATTCAAGCCTTTGATATTCAAAAGTATCAGCCATAATAAAAACAGGTAGATGAACCAATTTAAAATTTGCTCTTTGCTCTCATGTTTGACATAGAAAGGGAAATGCCAGTTGGAAAATCTTTAGCCTAGGTCGGTCTCAAATGCTCAAAAGTATGGAACTATGACAATTACGTAGAACTGGTACACTACTTGAGGACCAAGTAGAGATATTTTTATAGGAAGCGAAAAAATAAGAGTCAAGAGTAATGCATAATACCCATAACTTTCTCCTCTTGAAAATTCTTTAGTCTTTATCAGTCGCACAGAATCCAAATTTCTACTATGTAAAATTGAAATACAAGTTGAAATTAAAAAATGTGTTTCAAGATATTAAGTGAAAACAACCACTACAGCAAATCAGAGTATAGAATAGCAGAATCCTTTTACCTATTAAATTCCAACTTAAAAATTCCATTCATCATGAATTCATGAAAACAAAAGAACTGGCCATGAAACATAAAGACCACATCTTAAATAGACATCAAAATTAAATTGCAGATCACTGAAATCCTGGAAAAACGCTCACAAGTTTTAAAGAACCGAGGTTTCAGCCTGGAGGTTAAATTGGTCAGATAATTTATGATGCAGCACGATGATGTCTACTTCTATGCAAGAAGGAATGAAATGCTTGATGTCTTTCTTATACTGAAAGCTCAAAAACTGCACTCTAAGTGAGGGTGGAGGATCACAGAGCAGAGTGGGACAATCCCCTCCCTTGCCTGGCTGGCCATGCTGTGCCTGATGTCCCCCAGGACAGGGCTGGCCCTCCTGGCTGCCAGGGCACTGCTGGCTCGTGTTCAACTTGCCATCGACCAGGACCCCCACATGTCTTTCTGCAGGGCTGTTCTTCATCGTCTCCTCCCCCAGTTTGAGAGTATAACCAGGATTACCCTGGCCCAGGTGGAGAATATGGCACTTAGACACGGAAAACTTCATATGGTTGGGTATTGCCTAGGTGTGTGACTTACTATATGTTAGAATGTTCCAAGGATGGGATTATTTTTCGCAGTCACTGGAGAACAGGGTTCTGCTTTCAGAAGAATAGTGAAAAGCTCTCCTTACGAGTGTAAAGGTGAACAAGATCATAATCTGTAGATCTCTAGCATTTGGCAACTACATCCCTGTATTTTCTATGGTCAAATATAAGTTTCATAGCAACTCTGATAGGGCAAATTCTATAAAAATCTCTTTGTATAGTTGCTTTCACCCTGAAGAGTAAGCAGGAAAGTAACCTCGCTGGACTTTCATGAAAAATTACCGACTGGTTTGATAGTGAACTGGATCTTCCTTGTTTTTATACATTTTTATGTATCATGTGGATACAAATTGGAGATCAGGGAAATAAATCCTATATATATTTATATGTATATATGTGGATGACTGCGTGGGTGCATGTGCTTTAATAATTCAATGTCCTTTCTCTATTTCATCAAAACATGAGAAAGAATAAAAGCACAAATGGGAAAGAAAAAGCACTGTATCAAGGTTTGATTAATTCATTTTAATAGTGCAGGAATAATATTTCTGAAGTAAATCACTGCAAACTGTGATTTGGATAGAGGTCATATGCATACCTAAAAAACAATGTAAAGTCAAGGTCATTATATATGAAATTTCTCAAAAATAAACACTTGGGCTTTAGGATATTTATTCACTGACCCTGAAATGTCAGCTTGACACTGATACTAATGTAGCACACTTGTCTCTGGAGTTTATCCCACTATGCAAAGGTGCCGCTTACTGTGAGAATCTTTCTGAGGTGCTCCAAGTGCATTCTAGAAACCATCTGCATATGTTATTTTATTGCTAGGTCTCATAAATCAATATTATGTAGAAACATCTATAATTTCATATTGTATTAGAAATAGGATAGCCACAGAGCTGCACATTTGAGTTCCTAATGACACTAGTGGTACAGTACTTACATTTTAAACACTTTATTGAACAGCTTGAGGTTATTTGGTTTATAAAACCCCCAGACTGTTTCCTCACAAAGCCCTGGGGCTCTGGTCTAGTAAAGTTCAGGCTGATGAAGGCAGGGGAGGAGTTCTACTTTCACTTGCTAATGGATAAATAGTAGAAAACATCAGTGGAAAATAAAGATCTGAATGCAGCTGGTGGTATATAATCAATACAACTAATAATAAGTAATGACATTTTTAAATATGTGAACATGATGCTGCAAAATAACTTCCATTAAATGTACAAGGGCCCAACAAGGAGAAACAGCATCCACTAATCATAAACATGAGCACAGAAAAGCATCAGCTGACTAACAACCAGTTCCTGGTTCTGGGCTATGATGCTGTGCACTGTGTCCACTGCCCACTGTTCTACTCATTTTACTGAGTATCTCAGCTGTATCATCATCCAACCCTGAGTCCAAAAAAGATATACATCAGAAACTGCAAGAACAATTCCTTTAGAAATTTGTTGCTATCTTATCTGTTTTAGAACGTTTTGTCAAATCAGAGATATTGTAGAAGATGTCTTACTGTCAATTTTCTTTCTGCTTGCTACAACACTATATCAAAGGTTTTGGCTTTGCATAGGTACCTAACAGGACCACAATTCCAGATATATAGACTATTTCAAATTTCTCTCTAGTTTTATGTAGTTAAATCAACAGGGCCAAAGGACAGATGAATTTTTCTATTACCTGAGTGTTGTTTGGCAATGCCATCTGAGATGTCCTGAGATTTCTTTCCTCATTCTCAACTGCTGTTTCCAAGTAGATCATCTGCTATCGCCAAGTGAAGAACTTAGTTTTGCTTAGGTGCCATGCTCAGGCATCTGATCTTCTTACCACTCTCTTTTCAAAAGCATTCTTCTTCAACATTCCGTCAGTTTTATTGTACAAGGCTCGCACAAGTTCCTGCAAAGGCTAGACAAAAGAGATAAATCGGAATGGAGGATACAGGGTACTATTCCAGACTATTCAATTACAGAATACTTACTGTTTCTATGGATATTTCTAGGGTTCCCTTGCCTGCTTTCTCTCAATACTTTTGTGTTATTTCATCTGTTTCTATATCACACATACATAAGCCCTGTACAACAAGCATTCAGCCCTTTGATTTCCCTCCAGAATTCATGTGATCCCAATTCTGCCTGGCATATGGCCTGCATCTTTGGCAACAACTCTTGTTTGAGCCAAATATTTCACAAATATCTGAATGCTCTTTTATGATTCATCTTACTTCAGAAGCTTAAACACTCACTAGCTTCACAAAAATTTATCCAGGAGAAAACCAGCTGAAATACTTTTACAAACCACACAGCTATTATCTTTGATGTGACTATACAGTCTAGAGTTTCTCAGAGGCAAAAAATAGATGTACCAGTTGGAACTGTGTTTACATCATTGTGTATTTATTTTGCACATGTCATGGTTATAGGCTACTAAGAGCCAAATAATTATAATTCTTTTGTTTTCCAAGTTTGACCATGACTAGAGGCTTGGAAATTTTGTCAATGGTGTGAGAAACTACTGATGGAAACAGGTATTCTAACACAATCCAGCTGTAAATTCAGAAGCTTCAGTAGCTTTTCTATAAGATCTATTACCTTGGACAATGTAGGGAACTCAGTGAAGGGCTTCCGAATAAGGGAAGGAAAAATCAATTTCATATGACTGACCACAAGCCTCCATGAAACTTTTAATGATATAGCAATCCTTTTCCTTAGTTACACTGGGGAAAAGAGCTTATATTACACCCTAGAAGCTTAGAAACTTGTCCTTTCCAGCAGACGTTGCTGTCCTATTTCTACCCCATCACAAATTCTGTTTTTGAATGTATGAGCTGTTAAAAGTCTCGCCTGTCCTCTCAATATACTCATGTTCTTACAGCAGTGCCATGCAATTCCTTCTGAAGCTTCCCAGGCCAGACGGAAGCAACTCATCCTAACACTTTTTCTTCTGTTACTTTTCTCTGTTCACTGTGCTTACTACATGTTCTCATGCACAAGAGCACAAAGATTACCCTAGTACAACCAAAAGAAAAGGTTAGCACTGCAGACCTTTTCAGCACAGGCAAGTCTCAAAATGGAAGCAGCCTCACACTGCTAGGGGTTACAGACTCTTGTATTTAAGCAGCAGGTTAAAGCATCAGGTTCCTGTTAATGGGACAAGTCAGCTCCTAGCATACATGCTATGAATTTTCCTTTACAGGTTTCATAGATCATGTAGGCAGTTCAGTTCTCTAATACAGCTTCTGAGGCTAAATATCTAATGTTAAATGTTTTGAATAACTTTGTGTATGCACACAGTAATTATTGCAAAACCTACAACTTCAATTAGTTATGTGGGAAAGAAAATATTCAATTATGCTCTGATAATTTGTTTTATGTCATAGCTTCCAGATACCATTTTCCTTGCCTAATAAACTCTGGTAAGTCAGTGTTTGTTTTTCCCATTTTCCTGTGAGTAAACATACTTTTCAGAAGCTGTGCATTACTTGGAAATAATGTGGATCTCAATATAAGAATGAAAACAGAGAATGAGTTACTGTAAAAATTCAAGTATGAAAAAGTCCTATGTAAATACTTTTATCTTTGTGACACTAATCTTTTGTTTCCATTTTATAACTGTAAAAACAACATTCTAAAATTAATTGTCTCCTGTAATGTGAATAGAAAATAAGAATTTGTGATAAGGCGCAGCTCCAAGACTGAAAAAATCCACAAAGTACAGGCATATTCTTGAAAAGCAAAGTTTTTTGAATATGCTGTGGTTAGGTTTTAGTTTTATCTTTATCTAGTTTGGGATACTTACTTATGGTTTTGATATTTATGTATATTTCTGCCTTTGAAATCTTATTATTTAAGAACTGTAGTGAGTATGATTCCTGAAGTTTTAAAACTAAAATTTAATTTAAAAAAAAAGTGTTTCTTAAGTAAGTTATGTCTGGTTTCTACATACTGTCACCACTTGCCTAAATTAACTTTGCTTTAACAGTGTCTTTTTTTTTTTTTTTTGATGCCTTAGTACTGCTAACACCTTTTTAATACCTACTTTGCTATGTAAAGGATGGAATATTTATGTCACAAGAAGACCCAAAATAATCCTTCTTTTTAAATAGAGCCAGAGGGATTCCTTATCTTCCTGGAAGAGTAAAGAACATTTTATCTTCTGAGGAACCTCCTTCAGTTTGAACATACCTAAGTGCTGTCACAGCACTTTTCCACGATAAAATATTGTCATAGATATTTTCATGGAATTCCGTGATACAAACATATGTTTCCATGGCTTAGTAACTCATTTTCTAGACCAGCTGTTTAGACAAGAGTCTCATCTGGGGACAGTAAGTGAGGTTCTATAATGTCTCCACAGCTGGCAATTTCGTTAAAGCATTTGAAGAGTTTCTGGACAACTTTGTTAAGTCCAGCATTGTGCATTAGAATCACTGCCACCATTCAATATTATTTTGAGGCTACCTGGCTAAGTGAGACTTCCTAACATACCTCACGTATGTTCCATGAACAGAGAAAGATAAGGTATGTAAACTCTGTGTTGATCACCTTAGAAATTCATGATACATTTTCCATCTCACTGAAGTAAACTGTCAAGATTTACAAGCAATACACAAAACAGCATCCCAAGCGTTTTTGCACTTCTAAATAGTTTGAACTGGATAAAGAGATTTGACATTTTCTATCCCATTCTGCCTGCTATCAGAGAGTCCTCTAATGTCAGAGAACTGTGTGATTTGTACCATATGGGCTTGCCAGCTGAAAGTTACTGCAGTGTCTTAATGGAAAACTGCATTCCCAGTATTGCATTTTGTGCGAAGATATTATATTAGACAAATTTTACATTGTTTCTTAGCAAAAAAATTGTATTAGCATTGGTGACATTCAGTACATTTAGTTACATTCATTTCAACTTTCAGCTATTTGCAAAATTTTTATAATATATCAAAGTATCCACATATATATATGAAAAAAAAAAGTATATTTTTACCTGAGAAGACCAGTAAAGACCCTTTCAAAATAGTACTAAAACTGTCTTAAGCTCATATATTCCTCATATGTCCTGGCACACATAGCATAGAAAACACATATTACATTGACATATAAGCACCATGGCCATAAGAAATTAACATGATGAGCTATATTTTGTGAGTTATATTTTATATTTGATTTTAATGTGTTTTCCTAGAGTATAAAAAAAGAAACTAAGATGTTAATTGCATGAATCTGAGGATGGGAAAGGATTTGGGGAAATGACATTGTTACCTTCATCTATTCACTGGTTGATCCAGATTAAGTAGAGTTTTGTTAATCCTGTCAGCACAAATTAGCCTGTTCATGCTCAGCAGAAATTCCTAGTGATAACACAACCAACAGGGAAGCATCAGTTAAAGGAATCATGATAAGGTGAATGTGAATCCATAAATGGACTTTTTGCCTGAAACAGTTGAAGCATCAAAAGAAGTCAGCCTGTCATAGTCTTTTGAATCCTTGTGATTTATTCCCCTCATGGCAATTGAACAGACTTTAAAATAGGTGTTCTCCATTTAATACAGTATTTCTTGCTTGGAAAGTTCATTGCTGACAGCAGAATTCCTGAAGTTTTCAATATATTATATATTTACTCTGTAACTATAGGTAGCATGTTGCCAAATCCACAGCTGTCTATCTTTTAAATGACATGTATCACTGCAGTATTATCAGAAGGATCTTGAATTAAAAAGCTTTTCAATCTTTTAAGAAGAAGGTTGGAAAAAAGGAAAGAGGACCAAATGGCTGGTTATGTGCCAACATAATGCAGAAAGCCTAGTCTTTCCCATCGCCACTCACAGCCTAAGGTACAACCATATAAACATATACTCCTGTAGACATAATCCTAAGGCTATATGCCATAACGTCCCTCATATCAGTTACATTTAAAATGGTTCTCTGTAGGAAGAAATACCCTAGAACCACAGAAATTTCTAAGAAGAAATGTCTGAATGGTGTGTACTTTGTACATCATTAAATGACATTACCTTTTCAATGATTGATATGCTCACAGTAATTGCTAAAGCTATCAATTTAATGGAGGTCAGATTCAATGAAGATCTTGGTAATAAAGGGTTAGATACAGTAGTTTGTAAATTGTAGGTGATAAAATCCTGAGTGGCTGCTAAAACCCAAAATGTGTTTAATATCAAGAGTTTGTGGATGAAAATAGACATAAAATAGATCATAGGTTTCTGATCTCACAGTTAAGCAATTTACCCACTATGTGACAAAGTCACAGTTCTTATACACATGCCTTGAAGAAGAATTCAAGGATCCTAGAAAACTCATTGAAATGACACCTAGCAAATTTTGACAAAAAATACTTTAAGTAAAATCTCAGAGGGGATTTTCTAGATCACAATTTCCAGATAAAACCCTAGGCTCACTCAAGTCCTTTGTCTTGGATCTGGCCCTACAGTTACACATGTCAAAATACAATAAATAGAAATGAATGGAGACATTGTCTTCACAGCAAAGGTAGAACAACATAAAATATTGATAACTACTTAAAGACTTTTATGGAGTGCCGCTTACAACAAAGCATGGTAGATTCAGAACTATAAAAAATTCTTAGCAGAGTAATGGTTTTTATCCATAAAGAGTGCTGTAATAGTGTTCCAAGCTGTAGTGCTTTTGATCATTATTGTAAAACACCACAGTGTCTATTCATAAAGGCTACTGCTTGATTCACCACTCTGTAGCACCAGCTTTTATGCCTCCATAACGACTCTAAGTGTTTTCCTCTCCATTAATATAGTACTCATGGCAGGTGCCAGGTTGCGGAATCCAAGGCTCATTATTCAGTCATAGAAGTAATTTCTCAAAGTCTGTAGGTTTCCCCACTGCTCAGCCGCTGACCTTGCCCTGTTTGGTCTTTATGTGTTGTTGATGTAATTCAGGCTGCTTAAGATACAAACAAGAAGCACTGAGGAGTCAACCCCAAAAGCCCATCTCTCTGACCGATGAATGCTCTCTACACTGGCCTGTCAGTTTCCTCACTGGCAATAAGAATGACAGCTACAGTAACAATTTAAAAATATCTTAGCCGCAGAAACCAGAACCCTTGGATACATAGTTTTAAGTTAAAAAAAAAAAAAAAAAGAATAGTCATTCACCTTGTATCTGACTGTGTCATGGGCCATTTTAACAGCCAGGCAATAGAAAGTTATCCACAAAAACATTCTATGGTCTAGTTTTGGATGCATGATATGGGGACAATCTCTAATTCATACTTTCCACTTCCTAGGCAGGTAGTCCTATCACGCCTGGCATGGAGATACAGTATTTCACCAACACTTCATCAGCCATAAAGTGCCCAGCATCAGGTTAAAGAGAATTGATGAGTTACTACATGATCCGATCAGGCCAACCCCTTACCTCCTTGCCAATGGAACAGCACACACTGAACATAAGGACTGGATCGCCTTCTCCAGAATACAAATGTCAACTGAAAAACACTATTTCTTTCAATGGACTCGAATTCTGTGTGTGTGTGTTTGCATGGGGGCTGGCAGAATTTAGTCACAAGACTACAATTTTACAAGGAAAATAACACACCTGTGCTTCTAAACTAGGTGAAGATATCTTTGTACCTCAAACCTGATATAAACTAAGTAGGAGACATCTGAGACTATTTTATCCTTTTCTGAGCTCTAGCAACATCCAAAATACCAATAAATACATTTTTAGAGGATTTCAAAGCTGTTTACACAGTTAAGAAATTAATCTATTGCAAAAATAACTAGTACTTCCTGACTTTATAAAATATTTCTGTATATGTAAGAAAGGGGAAGGTATTTCATATAAGCTTTTTTTTCTCCTAGCACTTCATTTGTATAATTCTATGTATGTATATAAAAATAGAAATTTAAATATATGCATGAGTAAATTATAGTGCTCTGAAATTGATATTTTGCAATGAAAATAACCTCAGATGTAAGAATGCAAGTGATTTTGAAATTATTAACTTGTATATTTAATTGTTTTATATTTGGTCACAAGATGATCAAAATTTATCTTGGTCATTTAATTCTAAAATAGAATTTAGTTTTATATGTGTTATAATCATAGAATTACAGAATCATTTGGGTTGGAAGGGATTTAAACCTCAATCCCGCCACCGTGGTCAGGGACAACTTCCAATAGACCAGGTTGCTCAAAAACCCATCGAACCTGACCTTCAATATTTCCAGAATTTCCAGAGATGGGGCATCTACAACTTCTTTAGACAAGCAGTTCCAGTGCCTCTCCACGTTCATGGTAAAAATTTCTTTCTTATACCCTGTCTGAACTTACTTTCTTTCAGTTTACAACCCATGTTTCTTGCCCCATCATTACAGGCCTTGGTAAAAGGCAAATTTTTTTTGAGAAAGAAAAAGACTTTTCTAGTTCATTAAAAAAATCTATACATGAGAAACTGAAGTATATTCTTCAAGAACACAATGATCAGAAACAATCAACCGAGCACAGTATCTAAAGATAGTAGCCTCTTTATTAACTTTGTTATTTTTAAATATATGTAGGTAATGTTTATCCTAAAAGACAATGAAAAATAGAAAATTTGAGAAAATAATGACTCAGTCTTTCTTTACTAAAATTCCTAAATAGTAAAAGGGAAAAAAAAGGAATTTTTTAATTCACATTTTTCAGCTTGCTGATTAAAATTGTTCATTTAACTAAGTGAATTTAAATCAAGAAAAAATTTGGAGTTCTAAGAATAGAAGGTCATCAAGTAATCAATTGCTCCTTCAATTAATTTTTTCCTAATTCAAGTAAAATTAATTAATGTAATGCTATATCTTCCTTTTATCATGTACAGGGGAAAGATGTAAACTTACAGCCAAGAGAATTTCCAGATTATGGCTTGAAAGTTAAGAGACTTCACCAGTCTCAGGTGAAGTGCCATTTTATGTAAAAAAACAAATTCTAACTGAAGGGAATTCAGAAACAAAAAAAGTGGTAGATTCAGAACCAGAAGAACTTTCTGGGGAGAGAGAGAAGCTAGGAGGGGAAGGGATGCACTGCGAAGACATTTACTCCACCCCTGGAGACCATAGCTTACACAGTAATGACTGATTACTGAACCTTTAAAGAGATGGGATTCGTTTCAGAAATTATATAGGACCTGTAGATTTCATATCGTTTAGCTAGTTTGCTTGGAGTACAGAGTATGGTAGGGAATGAGATTAAATTTATTAACAAAAATTTAGCCAAAAAGCATGATAACCTCAACAATTGGGATCTAATGTAAAATCTAGAGATTCTATAATTGGAAAGAGAGCTATAACATCAGATCAAGTGTTACAGGCTTTTTTTTCCAAGTCTTTAGGCCCAAAGTTACTTATTTGATATAACAGACACATAATTCATGATTTTGATCATCTTCATGTTTGCCATGAAAAGAGCACTGGGATAGAAATATACTGGAAGTACAGCAAGCCACACTTCGTAACCCAAACACACCAGGTTTTTGCATTGCATCCTTCCTGTTGCCTTTGGTCTTCATAATTTTTATGAGACAGACTATGTGTATATCTTCATCTTTTGGCATGGATTTCTATCACAGAAAAGGAATAGAAGTACTTGGCTCAGGCCTTTATTATAGAAAATAAAAAAAACCCCTCAAAATACCCGAAGCTACTTCCAGAGCAAAACAAAGAATATTTAATGAGACCCTGTTCCTGTTGTAGTTATCAGACTTATGAGAGCCTACTTTGCAAAGACCTTTCTCTTGCTTGTTTCCAGATCAGAAGCCCAAACGGACTTTTAATTGCCATGAAAGAAAAGGGAAAAATAAAGAAAAACAGTAGACTGCTCCTGCTTTCCCTCTACTTTCCCATACTGCAAACTATTGTCCAGCTGACAGTTCTAACAGGACTGTCATTCCTTGTGAAATGACTTATGAAAATGTAGGAAAGTATTTTACTCTATTACCAAGTAGCAATTTTTGTTATATCTATAAGCATGACCCAAAATGAAAATCAATACTAGATCTTACCCTTTGACTCATCCTGTAAAATCTCACCAAAATTCTGCCAATGAATGTTGTATTAATTGGAAAAAGAGATCAATTTCTCAGCTGAGACAACTTTTCTATGAAGACCATTATGGAACAGTCTATAGAACGTTAAAGGTTGGATAGCTTCATCTGTCTGCATACTACTTGGTCAAATATACAAGTGGAACAAGACTTAAAAGATTACATTTTTGAACTAACATAGACAATTTATTTCCTATACAATTGCTTTTAACAAAAACAAACAAACAAACAAAAAAAAACCCCCAAAAAAACAAACAAAAAAACCCAAAACAAATGACAACTAAAAAGCCCCAACAAACTGATGTCTTCTGTCTTCTAACTGTATTTAATTTAAGGAGTAAGAGAACATCATGAGGAACAATATAATGACATTTAACATCCTCAGGAAACGGATTTACCTAAGTTTAGACTTAAGTGCACTTTAGGAAAGGGTTACAAACCATGAGGAAACATATCGAGAATGCCCAAGGACATAAAAAGAGAAGAAATTAAAATTTGCTATGTCTATTTAAAAACTGTACCATGCGGTCATAGGCATATGCATTCTTTTATAAAAAGTAGACATGGGAGGATCAAGAAAAGCGTAATAAAGTTCCATAGGAACTCTATAAATCCACTGAATTGGATTCAATTCTTCTGAAGCAGAAGGCAGTAATTGGAATGGAAAAGGAAATTATACATTAGGTGAACCATTTTTCTTTGTATGTTTTTTTACTGTAATGTTGCTTACATATATCCACCGTGTACAGATCTTGTTCAGGTGTTAAAGAGTCAATACAAGAAGATACCAGTGTGTCAAAACAGACTATATTTGAACAAAACTATATTTCAACAAGCAAGTATTCACTGAGATCAAAGGCTGAAATATCAGAAGAGGTAAGAATAAGGTCATCAAGCTGATAACAAAAGTATACTGTTTATTTAATACATAGTTTTAGAAATGCAATCTAAACTGATGCAAGGAAATCCTAAATTAATGGAGGGCTATTCCACGACAGGGTTGATCCAATTTAAAGAAATTAAATTAATACTTATTTAATTGAAGTGATTCGACTTCTGTGTGACCAAAGCAATTTCCATGGATTAAGAAAATATTAATGTTGTTCTAGTTTTAAAATACTCCAGGATAATAAAAGGAATGAAAATCAGCCTCCTTTTCTTTGGTGTCCAAAAAACTGTCAGGTACTTGTAGCAAAGAGGAAATTCAGGAGTTAAATTAAAAACAAACAAACAAACCAAAACCCCCAAACAAACAAAGAAAAAAACCAACCCCAAACCAGCCCCGTTTCTAGACCCTGTGAGACTACTTCCTTTAATTCAAGCAAAATGAACTATGTGATTACAAGGAAAAGGGAAATGGGGAAGGGAAGAGGGGAAAAAGAAAAAAAATACAATACATCTTAACTGGTAAACAGAAAAAAAAAAAGTAATTTAAGATTATTTCAGACTGAATACTTTCAGTGAGATTTGAAGCCAGATCATTAACAACTGAAGGTCGCTAGAGTTCTTGAGGAATTCCTATAATAATGTTCACCAATGGAAACATGTTTTTCACAAAGCATTTCAAGAATAGTCTTGGAAGTACTTTTACTGAAGACAATACCACAGTGAACTATTGGTGTAAAATGGGTGAGACCCAAAAGTGCAAACTCTTAAGATCAAGGTGAAGGTTCCATGATCACTACATTTCTGAGTCCTAGGCTGTGACAAAAAAATTCAAGAAATCCATTGAGCAAAGAGCACTCTGTTCATCACTTTACACTATTGATTGCAAGTAATTTAAAACTTGTTGGTTTAAAGAACTATGAGGTTTTTTTGGCAGAAGAAGTTCAAACATCTTCCAGATTAAAAGACTCACACGGAAAATAAAAATGAACTGAATGCAAACCATATGTCTGAATAGGGGGAGAACAAATTGATGTGCACAGGATAAAAGAGCTTTCAAAAATTAAAATATTTCTGCCACTGTAGCACTACTTCATCACTGTAGCATTACTTCAATCTCAATTCCATCTTCCCTGTGAATTTGCAAGAGTTCCATTCAGCTGGCCTTCACCAAAGGGACTCAGCTCATCTTTTTTTAAACATTAACTCTCAGGAGTTGCAGAAATGGAGTGTGTAGGTGTGTAATTTTGGAAGTGTGAGGACTTTCATTGTATGAATTCATTGTAATTGAACATAAATTCCAGAAATCAAGCACAATATTAATATGCAGAAAATGTAAGGATGAATAAAAATATGTATGTGTGGAAATAAGAATTGTAGAAAAGAGAATGATTTATTTTAGGTCACTTTTAAAGTCACTTGCCATTCACTCAATAACGCACTTTCTCAAACAGTAACCTCTTCTCATGTGTTTAATAAATGTCAGGTGTGGGATAGGGTTCTACTAGATATCTGCTCATAGATATGAGTAAAATGAAAAAGTAAGGATTAAATGGGAAAGCATAAAACCAAAAAAGATTGAGAGAAATAATACATGTAGGAGGAAAATATCTGAAAGAGACTCTATACAAACAATATAACTGAGAGATTCACGCCCTTTAGTGAAAACACACCGAAGTATTTTGTACTGATCAACATTGCTCTTATCATGTCATTCCCAGATTTTAGATGATATAATGCCTTTTGCTTAGATGATGACATAGAACAATAGCTAAATCAGAAATAAAATACACTACCACAATCATCTATATATTTATCTTAGCTTGTATATAAAAAACATATATCTAAATCATTCATACACCCATTATGTTTAAATCTCTGACCTCAAACAAAAACTGAGATCAGTTTATTTATAGGATACACCATCCTACTGTTTGCATAAACGAGAAAAATAATGTTTTGGTTTGTTTTTTTGACATACACATAAAATACTTCATGAAGTTCAAACACAAAAACATATTTTCTTTCCAATGCACAATATTTTTTTTTTTTACTCATTCTTTTCTACTTCTTTCACAAGATTTCTCTTATTAAAATAAGATGATGCTACAAAGCTACAAGGCTTCTGACTTCTTTCTTTGATTGATAGTAAAATAACATAGTCCTAGGTCTGTTCCACTTACTCACACAGAATAATAATCTATTCAGGCAGCAATTTCAATTATAACAATGTACTAGTCAGTGAATAAGTTTTATTCCTTTGCAGGAGTTTAGCATAAACTCAGGTACTGATGAAACCTTTTCTCTCTTTCAGAATAAAACAGATATATAATTCTTATGTGAACATTTCCCTGATCTCTGAAAAATGGGTATTTCTCACACAAACTACGAATCTGAGAAAGTAAGACCCTTGAATTGTAAACACTTATTTAATTCTCTTGTACTCTAATACAGTAGTACTCAACATTTTGAGAAAGTTGAGTCTGAAATGAGAATAGCTGCCTTACGCACCTGTCCCCATTCATATACTTTATTCTCACCTGCACTTTTGTCTTATGATTTTGTAATTCATAAAACCTCCTGAACTCTGAAACATTTTCTTTAAGGAAACAAATTATTTGAGTTTATTTTAATTTTTTTTTGTCATATATCATTCCCCTTTTTTCCTATGCAGAATGCAAGTCTCTAGTGTGTGGTCTGTGAAGATATTTAGTTTCTTCAAATATAAACTACCAGTTTTATTCTTAAGGAAAACTCAAAACCAGAATTTATTTTGAAATGTGTTACAGAAAGAAAAGGTTCAAATATATATATTTTAATATGTCACTTTCCAAAGGAACCTCTTTATTGTAGGAGTAGCACTGGGCATATGTAGTACTGGGAATTGAGCTAATCAAATACAGCATGTCTGTGATGTTAAGATACTCTTTTAGTCTTGTTTATTGATGTTGTTCACTGAAATACACGGTTTGGTTCAGGGTTTTTTTGACTGAGCTGAGACATTTCAGATCAAAACTATGAGCTATGCTATTTCAGATCAGTTAGTGATAGTTTTCAGCAAATGACAGCTGAAGGGTTGTTCTCATCCATTTTCCCAACCCATGCAATTTTCCCATTTAAGCAGCAGGCTCTTCCCATCATCCCATCAATGTAGGAAGTACAGAAGAGAAAGTGGGTACAAGTAGAAGATCCCTCTTCCCTATTCATTTACCTTCAGGGAAACCATGCATTTTTAAGGAACCTTTCAACTCTGCCTTACGTACCATGGAAAATGAGAAGACCAAAAGCAATAAAAACCCCTTTTCCTAGGTCTTACTATGTGCAGTTAATGGTGGAAAGCTGACCAGCAGTATCAACAAAGTAAAAAACAGTACTTCTGTGGGTAACAAAAAAAAACCCTCCTGGAGAAAAAAGGTGATTCAAGTTTCCACTTGTTCTCAAGTTCCAGAAAGCACACCCCTGAAATACACAGAAATTAGTGAAGCTCCCCTGTTCCCACAGTGATCAGCTAAGAAACATTTGACTAATTTTGCAATCCTTGTTTCGGTAAGACTTACACATTTCAGCTAAGTCCTTAGACTAAATATAAAATAAATTCAAAATGTTAGAACTTACTGTTCTCCAAGTTAAATTGTAAGATAATGCAGGCTGACAATGGATTATGATGCAAGAAGATGAAAAATGAAACACATCTTTGTCTTTAATGGTAAAACCTTCTAAACCATCCTTAATTTTTTTGCTTTTTCTTGGTTTTGGCTTTTTTTTCCGTTTGTCACACTGCATTTCAAGGTATTATTGTTTAACAACTTGTAATTTACACAGCAAAACAAATGTTTTCAGCCATGTCAGTATCTCATATCTGATAATCAAATGTTTTCTCATCAAGTGAGATTGTAGTACTGTGTGATTTGAATAATTAAATATATATATCTATATATAGAGAGCGAGACTCAAATAAAATATTTGGGGGGATGAAAAGGACATTTGTAATGTCAGTGTATCAAAATAAAATGAGACCATTAGTACCATATAGTGTAGAAATAGAGGAGGATGAAAACAGTTCAGCCATAATGATTTCATTAGGATATGTATGTGGAGACATGAAAGGAAAAGATCACTAACAGATTGCTAGTAAAACAGAAAGAGTGTGAAAGCAGCTGAATGTGGTATACTTAGAGAAACTAAAGTAAAAAATGCTTCAAAAAACAAATAAAAACTTAATCTTTTACTCCGTTTAAGGCAGGACACAAGCAAAAGATAAAATACACACTTTGTCAATTCACCTTGAAGTCATTGATCTTTTTTGCACATTGAACCTAATGAGGCAAGTAGGGGAAAATTGTAACGGGTCTTTCATGTACTTGTTGTTGGACTTGGATTATTGTGTAGAACTAAATAGTATTTTTTATCAAAATGTCTTTCAAATAATGGCAGGATTCTATTACAAATAAGATTATAAATATTATTTTATATTTTTGAATTCCTAGGCTTCTTTAACTATTATTAAATATGTATTATGTCAACTGCAAACAAACACACGTCTTTTAAAGTAGCTACATTTTATTTATGAATATCTATTCAGATGGGTAATTTTTGAGGGGCTATGTTTTATATAGACATGAAAATGAAAATGGAGAATTTTCTATCATTTAAGTAACTACTTTTTATTTAATTTAGTGTTCTCCAGGTCCATACGAGATATATTTCAACACTGGTTAAAATATCTTCATGAGGTGTTATAATTTTATATCATACATCTTTGTAGTGCATTTGGAAATGATCAGTAATAAGACTCTCACATATGCAGTGAAAGAGTCTATATATATATATTACAATTATAAATGCCAGAATCTGTCATTTTTGCACACAATCGTGTACAAATGCATTTGATTATATAAACTAAGTAGGGATGTTCTCCATATATTCAGCAATGTGCTTAAAGTGTGCCTAAAAAAACAGTCCAGGAAGCACATTACTGCAGTCACCTAGAGAATAGCCATCAGGAAGGCCTACAGGCAGGGATGATTCTGAGCTGCCTTCTGGAGATTGTGCTACTTTTCCTCTTTTCCCACTACAGACCGTGTTTCTAACCAAGCAGTATTTTCTATTGTAAGTGTGCTTTTAAATAAAAGAGGACCGGAATCAATCAGTGATCTACAGGCTGGCATTGCTTGTGGCTAGCTTCTGCACGAGTTTCCTTTTGAGGAGAGTCACCCAAAACAAAACAAACAAATAAACAAACAAACAAAGCCACAAGACAAAACCAACAAAAAAGCAAAACAAACAAACAAACAGAGAGCTAATTAAAAAACCCAACCAAAAAGCAAGCTGAAACCAGTTACAGCTATGCACATCCATGCACATCTTCATTAGAACTATGAGCGTCACTGTTCTCTGTAGATCAAGCAGGTCCAGAGCTCAGACTCAAATTCTTTCACAAAATCATTGTTTTGGGAATGAAGAGAATTGAACACAATGTGAACATGACTTATGTAGTCCTACTCTAGGAAACAACCAAACACTTTTTGTACCTTCATGCCAGATTTCAAAACCATGTGTACAAATAAAAAAGTTTCCTCTATAAACCAAGTATTGTCAGTAAAAGTTTCCTTTTGTGTAGTCCCAGACCTTATTCCTTCCAGGACATATTAACTGGGGCTAATAGTTACAGCATAATAATATCTCAGGGAACTTTTTAAGGCTTTTGAGCATATGTAACTGTAGCAGCATGAATATTCATGTCCAGGATGCCATGGTGTACAATGCTGTATGAACACTGCTAACTCTCTCAGTTCCCTTGATATTTCAGTAGCCTATTGTTTCATTTTCTTCAGTTATGCTTCCCAAACTATTGCTCAGTGCCAATCAAAATTCTTCAGGAACCTTCAGCATTAACCTTGACAGACCTTTCTTTGGAAGTAGAAAATTAGAAGGTTTCTGTTTATCAGACTCACCTTATACCCACAAGACCTAGAATATTTGATTTTTAAATTTTTTTTAAGCAATACAATGGGAATGCAGCTAGTCACGCCATCATGATGCAGACTCTCCAGACTGCTTCTTTTGCACATCCTGTTTATTCCAATCCCTTTTTTTCCACTTACATTTTCCCTGGCCACTTTGTCATTATGTCAATTACTAACTGACAGAGTGATGTGTGTGACAGAAATTTAGAAATATGTTCACTTCATTGGGTCTATTATTTTAATGTCAGAATGCAGGTATGAGAAAAACAGTAGCATGAAAGCCAGATTTTCATTCCCCAAAACTGAAAAAGTCAGAAGCACCTGAGAAAATTACTTATCTTTTCACATTACTTTTTCTCCTACAATAACAAAGAAAATGTCTGAGATATTTCTCATATGACTTTATAGTGCCTGTAATTCCTTTATAATGTTATAGCTGATTAAGTGGGAAACAGACACAACAGACTTCCTGTTGAAGCTTTTTATCACATTAATTGTGCTGCTTTGTCTGATTGCTCAGAACTTCTGCCACACTTTCTATTAAAAGTAACTGGCTTCAGATTGCTCTTATTGCTGAGATAAAATCTACACTGATTAGGTGATAAACGTACAACTACATTTATAGGTGTGTGTATGTGAAAAAGCTGTAGTTCTGTGATTAGTGGCTACTGAAATCTACCAGCCTCAATGGTCGCTGGATTGGACTCTACAAGAGATGTTATCCGAAGTTATTTTAATACGTTCGTAAAACTGCTATTTTAATTTCTTTTTATATCAAATACAGCACTCTTTCAATCTGGCAAGACTTTGAGGAACCAGGGTTTATAAAATAAAGAAGTCTAACTTTCTCCACATAGATAAAGTGTCAAAGGAACAAAGTAAAAATGTTCTGGTGTTATCTGCTTAACCAGGGCAACAAAATAAATGAAAATGAGGACATTTGCTTCAGTACATAGCAGCAACTTGGATAACATCATACATGGAAAAGGGAGCCTGTACTTTGGCCAATAGTAGATGTCAAGGCTTGGGCACCATGCCTGACATTCTATTATTAGATTGGAAAAACAGATTTACTCAACATGTTACATTCTTCTCTTCATTTGGCTTCATGAACATATATTGCACTGTGATGCAAAAAGGCTCTGATAGGTTCAAACTAGTCTTGATTATCAGAGAGGAACATAACTCTTTATCCAAACTGGGACATCTGGGCAGAAGTTGCAGTACCCTAAGCAAGCCAATAAAGGCTTAAAAAGTGTTTGAGCTCAGAATCCAAGTAATCAAGTAACATTTATGTACCTCACAAACCAAGAAATATATATATGCATGGATGTTAGAGTTTGAGTTTTATTATATTAATAAACAGTAGACAAAATCATCTTCATCAGGGAATGAAGAAATCAAGGAAGGTACTTGGAACTGGAAAAACTGGATTAAAATGCAGTTAAATCTTCAGGTTAAAATCAGTAAAGGAATACTAATGTGTAAGCTAGAATTTGTATATAGTTTAGGATGCATCCATGTGTTTCTTTTCTAAGTTAGGATGCTAATAATAAAACCTGGTTATGGCCCCACTTCGCCCTTTCTGAGTAAGAAAGTCTCCTGCAACACCTCCTGGCTCATTGTCATTTGCCAGCTCTTTTTGATTTGGTGTCATGACATACTCCTAGACATTTTATATAAGCAAACAGCAGCAGTAACTGAGTCTGTTCTTTCTTAGAAGCAGAATCTTGTAGCCCATGTTCAGGTTTTCCCCACTGGATTACTGTAATGTGCTTCACTACCAGCTCAGGATCTATTTAGAAGACATTGTTCTGAGGGAGAAAAATAAAAGTGAGTTTCATTATATTTTAGATAATATTTTTAAGGTCATATAAAGAAACTGGTTTACAAATTCAATGTCTGTGTCCTCTTTTGAGGCGGATGCTAGAGTACTGCTTCTGACTTTTGAGGGTCAAAATGGCTTTGAGCAATGCACTCAGGAGAAGAATTTTTTCCAATCCTACCAGTCCTTCCAATTAATCAGAAGACAATTCAAAATCGTATGACTGGAGCAAAAAGAATGCTAGTGCTTAATTTTCAATAATGTTCCTGTAGCTTTCTTCCTTCTTGTTCAAGAACAATGTAAAAGTGTTACCCTTATCAGGATTTTGAAAAGCCAGTCTTATTGAACAGATGCATGCAGAGAGTTGAGGTTTGTTGGAGAAGAGGCTTCGTTTGGCGAACTTAAAGGGCTGACAGTTTTCATTGCCAATAAATAGACTTACTGATTGTTTGTTGTATTTTGGCAAAAATTTGTTGCTGGTTTTTTCTCTATGCTTAGAGATTAAGTTTTTTATTAATTAGTGGCCTAGTATCTTATATGGGTTTTGAAGGACCATTTCTGCACTGTAAATGTAGAAATGCTATCTGCTCATTCACACTGTGCAATGCTCTGAGAGAATGCTCATATCGGACTGAAGGGTAGAGGATTCATACATGTGAACTGCAGCTAAAAGAGATCATTAAATTAAAGAGTCCCTTGGCCATGATATAACATTTCAAGTCACTTCCATGCTGTTCCCATAATTCTTAGGTATATTAATTGTGAGGGAGGTGCTCCCTGTAGGCTATTGAAACTTCAAATTTAGGACCTTAGTCAGGCAAATGTCTTGCAGATTTTCAAGGGAATTTTTCTCAGTTTTCTAACAAAGGTTCTCCCTCATGTGTGCAACAAATGCAGAAATATTTCTAAACTATCATGTATGCATGGTGAGATGAGATATCTGATCTCTCAGTGTATCAGTGCAATGCTGCTGACATTGCACATGACAATATTCAATTTAATTTTATTAGTCAATAGATGTTTTTCGTTGACATTAGAGATTAGGGCTTTTCTAAAAGTAGAAATTATTCTTATGACCTTAGACTTTGAGTCTGGTCAGACACCAAGGCCAAGTTAAGCCTTTATTGAGCTGTGTTGATTATGAATATATTTGATATTTTCATTACTTTACTGGCACCTCAAGCAAGTAAAATAGGAGGCAAACATTGTACTATAACTATCAGTAGTTACAATTTCACTAAATACAAATAGAATAAACCCTGAAAGAGTTTATGGTTTATTGACTCAGTAAACATATTAAAAACAGCAAAGGAAAAGTAGGAGGAAAACAGATGGAAGTAAGAAAAAATAATATTGCAAGGATGTAAGAGTCACCATCTTAATTGTATTAGGCCAGTATTGCTTTTCTGATGCTCACCAGCCACTCACACTTCAGAGAGGTTCTCTGGTTTGACCTTCAATATATAGAGGCCAATTCAAATCACAGAGCTTTTCTTTTTCCATATTTTTTTGTTATTCTTTCTAGCCATTAACTCTGACATTAACTCTGGATATTTCAACTACCCACAACAACTCTGAATCCTGCTAAAATCTTCTTTCTTAATTCTGTGGGATGCAGGACAATTTATACAATATATAATTTTTAAAAATTATAATTATAATTAAACTATAGCAATTTAAATTATAGCAATATAAATTATAGCAATTTACAGACATATCAAAATGGTACTCTAATTTAAAATCCCAGAAGAATGAGTATGGAAAGGTGGAAATGGATCAAAAGCTCTGTATGCTGTTTCTTCCTTCTTTTCTTGATGAGTATCTTCTACAACTGCAGGTATAGAGAAATGTCCACAGAAAGAAAACAAGGTAAATTAAAATGAAAAAGGAATGTCTAGGCTCTCAAATCTATCATTTTGATAAGCATAACATCAGACTTTCTTTTATTTTCCATTCCCCTATCCCACCCCCCGCCCCCCCAGGAAAATAGTTTAGCAAGAAAAAAATATTCTGGGTTATTCTAATTTCACATAGCCCAACACTGCTGTGACGTAATTACAAAAAACATATATTTCAAAATTAGCTGGCTAACAGAGTAGATATACCCCTATACAGGGAAGTTCAAATGTACACACAAATGTATTCTTCTTTTAATAACTTCCTACAAATGATACATACATTGTAATTCATTACTTGGACAATTATGTGAAATCTTATAAGGTTTGGTTTTTTTTGTTTTTTTTTTATTTGAAACACTCATAGAAATATGTGTTTTTTATAAAATTATCAAAGTAAAAGGTCAGAATGGTACACACACACATTGATAAATCCATATGCACACATATCTATATGTGATAACAATCATAATTGCTCTGAATCTGAATTTCAGACATTTTGTCTTCTGTGGACTGCAAGGTTTTTTGATAGTGTTAATTTTTTGCAATGTGTCTTAAAAATACATCTAAAGGTATTTTTGCTAGGGGTTTTAACATTTAAACTCTGAACAAAATATTTGTATAAGTTTTGTGATCTTTCTATCACACTCTTTTTTTCACTGCTTCTCAGTATATGATTTGGCAATGTAAAAATATAATGACCTTACAGTCTAAGTGACTTTTCCGAGCAGTGAAACTAGTGATTTCATGGGATGACTAAGTTCAAGATTCTATCTCCTTGAAATTTGTTTCCAGGATGTTAACTGCAAAGCAAGTTATATATAGCAGTAAATGCATGCTTAATTTGTGCAGAAATCATGGTGTGATGAATACAATTAAGAGCCTCGGAGGGAATAATTATATTACTGCATAAAGCTGGTGGATCTCAAATTGCTTGGTGTCTGGACTTTAAATTGGCCTGCGTTCCTGTTGTGAAAGTCATTCATAGTAGTAACAAAACTGCAGTCAGAAACAGGGTAGTTTCAAAGTCATCTAAGTATATTTACCCATCTGCTGCAAATGACAGAGCCTACAAAATGGAAGCAGCATTCAGAAGTAAATAAATAAAAATTTAATTCTATTAAAAATATAAACAGTGTACATTGAAATATTATTTTATACAACAACAAATCCTATAGAAATTATAAAATCTTAATGGTTTCATTTTCTTTCATATTTACACCAGTAGCAAGTTTTAGTTCTTACCTGGTCTTTCCAGCCTACCACAGATACTTCCAAGAGGCTTTAATGAAGATCTATAATTGAATTAAAAGTCTGAAACATAGCATCATTCTAAAATTTGACTAGTAGGCAATTGTCTCATATGAACCAGTCATATTCCTCACCTAAGGTGTGTGGTAACCACAGTCAAGAATTGTGGGACTGGATTCTGTCATCTGAACAGCCAAGCACAATTCAGTGGGCTGACAAAGAGTTGCATGACTTAAAGTATTATTAATAATAATACTGTAATAAATGATAAAAGCATTATTATAATAATAATAAAGAAAATTTTGTAGCACACCTTGTTGTTCAACTTGGGGTTTTTTCCTATTTTGGACATCTAGCAATGGTTTTACAAGAGCTCTGTGACTTAAACCAGCAATTTCTGAGCACAGGATACACAAGCTGCTGCAGCCCACTTAAGGTTTGAGGTTTTTAAAATTATTCAGCTTCTTTCAGCATTTGGGAACCATTTTCCTATTCTTCTACTTGGTTTTAAGCTTCTCAAACAAACTACAGGAAACATAAAATTGTTTATGTTGCGCTAGAAAAAAAACCCAGCAAATAAATAGTGACTGGTTCTAGGGTCAATGGCTGTAAAACATTACCCAAGGGAGAAAAAAAAATTACTGAGACCCAAAATTGTGACTATGATGTGAAAATAAAGGCTATGAGCATTATTTCTGAACTGTGGTAAATATTCTTTTCCCTGGTCAGTATTTTATAAAACTCTTACTTGGAAGCTAGACATCATTTGTTCTTGATACATTCCTACTCATTTGGTAAAAGGTAGCGTTGCACTGTTTGCTTTATCAGACACCCTCTTTACATGAAAAGATTAACACATAAATTTAAGAACAACTGTTTTTTTAGATAATGATATAGAATGCAGGTGTTAGTAGTCTAGACATAAAACTAGAGTCACAAAAGATATGTCTCCAGGTTTGTGTACCCTAAGACATCACGGTAATGCTGGTGATGCCATAATGACAATGATTATAGACTCAGCTATACCAGGATTTCATAATAGTGTCCATGGCCACTGCTTCCCACATAAAATCAATAGTGAATGAGAAGTTAATTAAGGACTTCATGTAAGAACATTTTCTCTATCAGGCCAAAATTGTGGCTTTTTAGGATTTCATATTTCTGTAAAAGTTTTATTCAAAGTGTGGTCTGTGGTGATGGAAAGCCTTTGCCAATTTGCTTGAACTGTTCTTTTAACAGACTGGGAAGTGTCAAATATACAGGCACCCCATCTGCTTGTTCTTTTTTTCGGAGATGGCCAATGCAATTTAACATCCATCTTTATGCCCAAAATCTCATTCCCTCTTCCTACACAGGTGGAAAAAAATCTTCAAGCTACAGTCCTTAAAGAAAGACATATCAAAATTACCTTGTGCAGCATTCATTTAATCAGTGGTTTAGTCAACACTTTTGATAAAGCTTACATCCAATATGGGACTGCTAGGAAAAAAACATCTCCAGATGACCTGTAGAAAATGCATTAACATCACAAGTAAAGCCATGCTTACAACTAAGTCAAATAAAATCAAATATGTGATATCCACACATTAGCTGCCATATTGATTTCAAGATCCCGATCAACCACTCTTGCTTACTCCAACTGAGCACAAGGGCTGCTTTAAAGTATAGAGGATGTTTTTCTACATTTCGTCACTTTTTAAATAATTCAGCTACGAAATAAATACCTTCTAATGATATTTCTTTAATAAGAGTATCTGCTGGTGAAATGTTTCAATACACATTCTCTGGATCTGAGTGTAGAATAGTTCTTTCCTTCATTTCTGAAAGGTATTCACAGTGCCCAGATGTTAAGCCGTAGAAATTTCTTTTTCAGCAGTAGCATCTGGCTTATTGGCAGGCTCTACTTGCTCTTTTGTTGGCTTCACTGCAGTTGTCTTTAGGCTGTGAAATGATTAGGATACTGATGTGATATCTTATTCACTAGAATCCCATTGCTTTTAGCTAGCTCATGGTTTCTGTTCTGTAACACTTCCAAAAAAATCTAAATAACAACAAAATTTCTCTCAAAGATATCTCTATGAGCTGAAAGCAAGGGGCAAAAACACCAAAATGATTTCTCCAAGGATAAGGCAGAATTAATGCTTCGCAGAACAATCTGGAAAAGCGATGACAAAAAAAATGGCTAACAGATATTTTATTACACTAATGTGATTCAGATTTCCTGTTTAATAGATTTCTTCTTGAAGGAATTTTTGATAGAATGCTTATTTTCTCCTTTAAAAAGATTCACTTTAATAAAAGATGAAAGTTGGGCTCTTCCTTCTATTCTACATATGAGATACCATATAAATATAATAGAAAGCATATCAAATTTTATAACTCTGTGCTCTCTTGAGAAGAGAAGCAAGAGTGAACAAATATTTATTAGCTACATTTTAAATTGCCAGCCATGAGGAGTTTCTGATACATACTGGCGTTTTGACCCAGCCTTCCTTTTGTATATGCAGTCTTTCTCTTATGATCATATGCCTCTTTGAGACTGAACTTCAGTGCACAGTCTTTTAAATGACTGGGTGATGATTATCTAATGATTGTAAGAAAAACGCTTTATTATTCAATCTCACAGTCTTTTAAATGACTGGGTGATGATTATCTAATGATTGTAAGAAAAACGCTTTATTATTCAATCTCACAGTCTTTTAAATGACTGGGTGATGATTATCTAATGATTGTAAGAAAAACACTTTATTATTCAATCTCCAAGTTGATATTAAGCAATATAATTTCAAAAATACTATTGGAATAGTTACAGAGCAATTATGTAGAGGATTTTTTGTGGGGTGAGAAGAGTTTTGAGCCTAAAAGTGATATATATAGTCTTCTTGAGTTTGTCATTAAGAACTTTTCCCCTAGGTTCTATGTAACCTATGAACATTTCATTCAGTTATTTTGGTATTAGATATGAAATTCTGCTATATGGAAGCCAGTCTGTTTTCTTACTTATAAATATCCATACAAACTGTTTGTTTAGCTCTCAGTACTGTCCTGTTTCAAAGTCTCATAAACTTAATCTGAGTTTTTAAACTGAGCTTGAAAATTCTGTGTTTTCTAGGCTGCAGTTTGGGTCCAAATAGCCATTTGGCCATACCTCTGTTATATAATGAAAGAAAAGATTGAGCCAATATAAGTAAAGCAGATGGTAAAAGGTGCCTGCTGATCAAACAGGAGCAGTGGGACTCAGCTTGGAGAGGTCAGCCTATCTGTAATAGATACTCAATTGTCATTGCTCACATCTACTGCTTTTGATGTTACCCTATGTCCTTTATATGACACACACACACACACACACATATATATAGTCATTTATGTTATGCATTATAGCTTTCCTTGAAACCTTTACACAATATGGTTCAGATGTTGAAATATTTGTGTAGAGTTTATATTTGTCACCTCCTACTTAAGAAATTCATGTCATTGGAGCTATTTTACTTTAAATTAAACATGCATCCTTTTCTAAAGATACAAGAGCATTACTTGATATATATCCAATTTGTCTTCTAATTTATGAAAGTATAATGATATTGCATTATTGTTATAAAGTTAATCAAGACTTTAATGGGACAGCTATGTTACTATTGAGTGGTTGTTTTTTTTCTTTTACTATAATGCATGTCTTCAACAAGCTGATTATGCAGTGTAGCAATGAATTCTCTAATTAGAAAGTTATTACTACATCTATAATGGGCAAGAATTCTAGCTTTGTAACTTGCATTTTTAAGATGCTTTCATATAGAAAACAGAAATTAAAAATTTTTAAAATACATATCAATAGTTACAATAGGATGCTCAATCTGTAGGCACTTGGTCTGGTTTATTTTCCATTTTTTCATCTGCTGATGCATATTTCCATGTATGCAAAGTAAACACAAGATGACTTCACTTAATAACTCTGTGACTCGATAATTTCTCAGACATGTTTTGCATAGATGTGAGAAGCTTGTGCCAAGGCAAGGACAGAGAAAAATTTTCAAGTTTGGGTTGTACAAGAAGACAATTTCTTACAGTTTTTTAACCTTGTTTTGACTTTTAATTTCACTTAAGGATTGAAATAATATTTTGTCTCAGAGCAAAAGCAGAAAAGGCCATATGATTATTATGAAACAGAAATATGTTTAATATTAGGAAGTCCAAGTGTTGACCATATTATAAATTATGCTGCCTTTTTTTTCCTGCTTTACCTTTAATTGGAATAATACTTGAATCGTGGTTATCAGCAAACAAGTTATCTTAAAGTGAAATGAGTACAATGCATTCAACCAGAAACTGAATCTATATAACTTTACTTATAACCTGAAGCTTCTAGTCTCAAAACGATTCATATAACTATTTTTTCCAGGCTCTAGCACCATGAAAATCATTATGTGAGGCTCTCGTAGTCAAGAGTTTATGATTTACCATCAGCATTACCTAAAAAAATTAAATGCTTCACTCAGTACTGCATCTCTGTGACCTCAAGGCTGCCAGTTCTGAACACAGTCTGAAGATCACTGGACTGATCCAGTCTCTGCACTTTTTCTAGTTTTTATTTAATTACCATTTAATGAAAAATGCATAAAAATATCATAGGGGGAACAAAAGGATGATCAAAGCATGCCTCATTTACAGCTTAGTGACTGAAAATTAAGATGCTGATTCTTTGTTTTGTCATTATCTGCAAAATCGTGGAAAGGCCTCAGATGTCCAACAAACATATAGGATGAAACTGAAAAAGACTGCCACAGATAGACTGAGAGTGGAAACCTGAAGAAAGATAGGTATCAGCAGACTGTTGGTAAAACACCAACTTAAAGGATCTTGGAGCCATGAGCAGAGCATTTTCTGGTCATGCAGAACGGGTGTGTTATCTGCCAAATGTTTTCTTACAATAAGCATGAGCCCACTCATGCTTATGTATAGTCCTTTTTATCACTGGTGGCCAATCAATTGCTCATTTAATTAGTGGGTATAATTACAACAAGTTAACTAAGGGGCCAGCTTTTAGATCTACATAGCGATGAATTTAACTAAAAATATGATAAAGGGTCAAGAACTTTTTAAATAAAATGTCCTGTGTTGTGTACAATATCTTCACTGTATAATTTACAAATGAAGAAAACACAAAAACTTTGTGCACTTCCTTTGTTTTCCTGTGTGTTAGTTTTTGAGGGAGCCATTGGGTTTTTTGTGTGTTTGGGGAAGAACCTACGTGTGAGTCATGCTGTTCTAAGGACTTGCTGCCTCGTTTTGGCAGACAGCAGCAACCCTGCACTGCTGTTTGCTGGAAGATGTTATTATAATGGACATTACTCCAGTGAATTTGGCAAGCCTAGCAAGTTGAAAGAGATGCTGCTGTGTCTTTTGGCACTAGAATGCAGCTTAGATTTGCAGTCCCCTAATGTCTCTTTTCCTTTTCTTTTCCTTTTTCTTCTTTTTCTTTTTTTCTTTTCTCTTTTTCTTTTTATTCTTTTTCTTTTTCTTTTCCCTTTTATTTTTCTTTCTCTCTATCTCTTTCTTTCTTTCCCTTTTCCTTTTCCTTTTCCTTTTCCTTTTCCTTTTCCTTTTCTTTTTCTTTTTCCTTTTTCTCTTTTCCTTCTCATTTTTCTCTTTTCCTTTTCCTTTTTCTCTTTTCCTTTTTTTCTTTTTTTTTTTTTCCTGTTTCTTTTTCCCTACTATTATTATAAGTGAAAATTAAGATGGTCTGGACCCATGATCCCAATCTAAATTACCACTGTCTTTCACATATGAAAAGTATGCTAGAGCTTGTTGCCTGAGGCCTAGGAAGGGCTGCTCAACACAGTTCCATACATTGTTAAAAGAGAAACTGAAAGGAATTGAGCCTGTTCTGTTATTGTGACTGCTTCCAGGAAACTCCTGTTTATCCCAGGGTCTGTCTCTTCCTCTCATTTTTTTGAGTAAATAAATTAAAAAAAAATAGAGAACAGAAAATTTAGACTCTTCTTATCATTGTTGAGCCAGATTTCCTCTTATTTTTTTTTACTTTGATAAAATATATCCTTCTAAATTTTATTAACAAAATTATTTTTCACTTTTGAATCTCTCTTTTTCACTTTACTCAAACATTCATCAAAACCAAGCAGATATGAACATTTAAATAAAAAACAAGCAACACGTAGTCCATCACTAATTACATGCTTATTTTTCCCTTGTAATTATAACTATGATGAATGCAAACTATATCTCTAAACTTCTTTAAAAAAATAAAGCCTCTGTAGGTTTGTAGTAAATTAATACTATGGACCTTGGGATATTTTTATTTCCAAATTAGACATCATTAAAAATCTTCATTCTTCAGCTCTTACATATGTGTGAAGTCAAAACACCTGCAAAAATTTTTCATCCGGAGGATCCTCAGAGAGAAAAGATAATATTTTAGCTGTTTCTGATGAGGAAGGGTTTCGGTGGTATATAAGAGTGAGTACTAAACTTTCTTATTTTCCTTCCCTTCTCCAGCTTCTTACAGAAGTGATATGGTTACAAATATTTATTGAAGCCCTGAAAATGTAAACAGACCAAAGGCATAACCACAAAAGCCAATTTTAATAAAAATATCAGGTAATAAACATAGTTCTTGCATAGATTTCACTCCCTAAATATTCCACATACATCTTTAGCTTTGTGCATTTGTATGGAAACAAAATTGCCCCTAAAAGACAATAATCACATAAGAGAGGTTATTCTAATGTTACACGCCTTAGAAACAACAAATCTGTGTAAGATTTCCCATTGTATCCACACACACATTTGAATATACTAGTGAATGAGTAGAAAAATTAGATACAACTGGATGAATTTCAATACCACACATCAAAATAATTCTTTGATTTTTTTGAAAGGTTCTGCTTTCCTCTTCCTAATTGACCATTTCTGAATTTGTTAGTAATAATAAGAAGAATTTTATGCAAAGCAAAATTTTTCTGAAAGAAGCTTTTCTCACTGTGAGTGCTTTTGGTTACATTATCTGTTGGACTCTTGAACCCACTTCCAAACAAAAGAATAGCTTTATAGGACTTATCAAACAGAGGTGCAGTTCAAGGAAGTCCATAGTTAAGGAACTCAGTATTTACTGAGTGTGTGAAAACATGGAAAAGCTTGGCACATTCTGGTACTAACCAGTAGCTGACCCCTGTAGTGGAATACAGAAGTAAGTAGGTACCTAAAATGTCTTTTTTTTTTTTTTTCCTTGATTTTTCTATAAGGTTGTCCTTACACAAGTATTTTATTGGTGTTAAACCTTTCATCACCTTCTGTTACTCAGCAGCTGGTACAAGCCTCTTTTCCCTGGAGCAGAGGTGTAAAAAAAGGTAGTCACTTGGAATATAGATGAATTTAACTGAACCACAACTTTTTATCTCTGATATTAATTGTAAAGAAATACTCTGTCCATGATAAAGTTTTTATATTAAAAATATTATTTAATTTTTATTTACTATTTATTTACATTCTATACAGTGTAGAAGCAAATTAAATGAGTAGTTCACCACAAAGAATGGAAAATGTTGTCATATTTCAGAGTTTTGGCCCCACTTTATTCAGTTAAGTGAAGTAAGAATTTCATACCCAGAGCTCCTAAGGCTTCATTTTCTTCTCAGGTATTTAGGCAATTTAGACTGACTGAAGGCATCTCAACAGAATTTTTCTGGATTAAAATGTAACTCGAAAGGTTCAAGGACCAAGAACTACAGCAGAGGTTGACACCGGGCACAGATTTTCTAAAACTGACACTAGAGAATCATGAGAGTACACCTGAGATAAAAAAGGTGATGCTGAAGAGCATTCAGTGTTACATTTTCCTTTCTGGGAAATGGATTCCCTAAAATATTGGATAGCCTCCACTAAAACAGCAGAGGAATCAATCTAGGAAATTACAGAACAGCAAGTTTAAATTCAATAGCCAGTAAATTGCTAGAACATTTATTAAAGCAGTCAGTGTGTAAGCACCTAGAGGAAAGTAAGGTGATAAAACGTAGGCACCATATAGTAGTCGCAGAGAAATCATGCCAACTTAACTATGTCTTACTTTTATAAGCCTTAGTAAATTAAAGCAATGTTGGCAACACACAGTAGATCTCAAGCTAAAATCCTGCACAGTATTCTCACACAGCAATTAAAACACAAGGAGGTTGAAATACTGCATTATGAACATACAACCCACATTAAGATTGACATAAACAGATAATGATTACGCTTCATTCCTAGATGGCAGGATCACTAATGGAATCATTTTCTCAAGAGAACTACCATGATTTTTTTTAATATTCTATATTTTTTTTTTAAAGATCTCCTCATTATTTACTAGTAAGTGAAGAGCCTCTGTATTTGTATTCAAAGGGAAATGCTTTACACATAGAAGCATTTCCTGTTTTTTTCAGCTGAAAAAAACATGCAAAATTTAATCTTTATCGCCAGTTTCCACTCACTTGGAAGAGAAGTAAGTATAATTTACATTTTACAGAGAAACTGAGTAAAAACAACTCATGAAGTATTTTTTAATATTGCTAGAACAGCGATGAGACAGCTGCCCAGCTCACTGTCACTGCCTACGTCAAGTACAATGGACTGTATTCACATGGAATTAAATCAGAGTTTATAAATAAAAATCTCTCATCCCCACTAATGATTGTCTGTGAATTGGAGAGGTCTTTTAGTTTTAATAAATGGAGGTAAAGGACATCTATTTCTTGGACACTGTGGGACTGATTAAATATACTGTTCTGTGTTGCAGTCCATCTCCTTTGTGCTGCTTTGCAGCAAAAAAGTTCCTAGAAACAAGAACTTAGTGAAGAGACAATCCAGATTTCTACAAAGAGCTGAAGGGTTTTTTTTTAGTTCTGCATATTCCAGGCCTGAGTTGAGCCATTTTTTCCATGCCTGTTCTTTTACACTTAAATTCTGGGCAATTTATTCAGTTGAGAAGGCTTATAATTCAATCTTAGCATTGTTCCAGTCTGAAAAATGATCTCATCAAAACACTCCAAAAACCCACGATGCAGAGACACACATTTTACTGGGTAAAATCTAGCAGAAAACGGAGCAGATCAGTCCCAAGTGGGAGGTAATAAGGTTAGCTATAATGCAGCCTTCTCTTCATCTGCTGTGTTGAGCTACATGTACCACAAGGCATATTAGTTTTCATATAGTTTCAGGCCTGACCTGTCTGTGTTAAATTCAAACTCTCTTGAAGTTAAATTTCATATACTAAATCACTGCAGGATGTAGGAGTCAAGAAAAACTCAGCAAAAGGCACTGGATTTTTGTGTATTTATCTCTCCCAACTCTCTCAACTAAAATGCGTTCGAGTACACATTCAGCAGTAGCACCTGACACTAATCTAGGATAGAAAAGACACTAGGATGCTTGAATAACAAAATCCCTTCCCCTAAAAGGAAGTAGAATATAATGAGTGTTTGGAAATAGAGCCCTCAGGTACATATTTACATTCAGAGAATTGAGATGTATGCATTCAGATGTATACAATCTCATTTTCTCACACCTACACCGTGGGGTTGAATTTACTTTTACAACAGAAACTAGTAATACCAGCTGAGATGTTCAAGATCTTCCATCCAGCTTACAGCTACCACAGCAGAAGGGAACTGGCCCTTCTAAGACTTTGTCACATCTCTGAGCTGTTGTGGCAGATACTCTAGTGTCTTGACTGACACAAAAGTCCTTTCTGCATGCAAATGAATCATGCCAGATTTATCTTTATATATATATACAGTTCACCTATACTCTGAGGATATAAATAGGCACTCTAGGGTACAATCCACCTCTTCTCAGTTAGACATCTAAATATGTCGGACAAATTATACTTTAGCATTTCCTATTTCCTCTATCTCTCCACTTGGAACTTATTTTGATCATATTCCTCAGAGCTTCATAACAACTCTTTGAATACAGTATGTCTGACTCACCTTTGCCTCAGAAAATGCAAAGTTTGCTGCACGCTCTAGTACATCTGTTTTCTGAACTGACAATTTAGAAATACTAGCTTTCCAGAGCTGGTTTGGGCATCCATCCAACAGTTTGTCACATGGTATAGAAGTACCTGACCTGCTGAAGATATTTTGTATTCAGATCATTTAATCACATTTTGTTTTAAGTAAATTAGCCCACTGGTCCCTCACATGTTATATCCATTACCTAGATTCATCTTGCAATGTTAGTGCTGTTAAATTGCCAGTAGCTGCTCTTATTCTCTTTGAGGTTATTAGGACTTAGACAGCAATTAAGCAACATGTCGACTGCACTAGTGTTTGAACATATAGTATAAGAGCTAATAAGAAGATTGAATGTAGCTCCTGACTAACAGAGCATGTGGCTACATATGGTGTTGTATATGAATGTATATGTCAGTATATGAAATAATTTTCCCACGAAAATATTGTAAATAAGTTAAAATATGACTTGACAAAACTTCAGAGGATGTACTGCAAACATTCTGTTCTAAATTTTGCAATGAAAATTGATTCATTAGCAATTAGGACCAGAATCTGTACCATCTGCATGTCTCCTCAGGTAAAGCTCATTCTCTTTCATCTCTTCAGGTGATACAATTATCGCATCAAAGGCAGGATTCTGCATTAGATGTTCTGTCCAATCTGTGGGAAAGAGCACTCTGCAGCTGTGTACTTATCATATAAATACACTACATTTGCAAATACTCCACAACTGACCTTACAGAAATATTTCATCAGTGATTTCAAGGGTGGATGTTCCTTTACCATGAACCCTTATTAACTGTGTGCAAAAAGTGATTGTAAATTCAGGCTGTATTTGATAATCTGTGCTCTGATAATTTTGGCTCATGGAGGCTCATAGTTGCTAATTAGATACACAAAATATTTTTGGGTTTTAACTTTTAATTGCCAATATAAATATTGTAACTGAATAATCAAAGAAGGAAAGTAAAAAATTAAGCTTGACTGTGCCAAAACAAGGCACATTTAATATATTCAGAAAATTCTTTATAATTCCATCAGCTCTTCCATGACTTTAGTCATGTGGTAGTTCATAATAGCGTGGTTCAGTTGGCTAAAGACAAGCACCATGTGAGATCACTAGAGTGCCCTACCTCAATTTTAGCTGCCATTTTGGAGAGGTAGAGGTTCTCTGCAGGTAGTGTCATATCTGCTATTCCATGTGGATTTTTAATTAAAAAAAAAAAAAGGGTCTTGTGATTAATATACGTCTATTAGATATTTTAAAGGGGAATAAATCCAGTCATAAAAATGCTGACATAGATATAGTTTGCTATTAAGCTTTGTAGTTCATTATTAACTATCTCATATCTAGAATTCTCTTGAAAGAGAATAAACTTTAAAATATGCAATTTTTACTTTATTTATGTATTAACAACTTATTCGATAATACATACTTGTCCAACTTGTGATAGTATTGCATTTGTGATATGGTAGGAGCAGGTTGGATTTTGACAATACCTTCAAGATATAAGATGAAAATAACTTGAAGAATATTAACTTGGCCTAGTAATATCTCTGGCATAGAAAGATACTCATTTTTTTCCCTGTTTAAAAATAATCTTTAAGAAATCTTTCACTCATGGGAAGAGACTAATCTCATGTAAACTAAGACATCTGAAATATAAGTGTGTAATTTAAGTTAGTTTTCCTCCTTTGCAGTCAATGGAGAACCCTTTTTCTTATCTGTTTTAAAAGAAAACTTGTGATCTGGGGGATCCCATTTCTCTCTGTGATTTAGAGAGATTCTAGATGATCTCAAACAGGGGGGCACCTCTTCTCAATAGCAGAGACTCTGTTCTGTACTGGGGCATGGGACACTTCTTTAAATTGCAGGAGATCCTTGAACAGTCTTTCCATGGACAAGACGCAGGCTTGTATCAGGAAAGAGACACTTTCTTCATAGAGGATTGCTCGTTTTTTGAATCCTTGTAGAGTACTTCCAGCATAACTAATTCTCTCAGGTACTGGATGCCTTGCTCCATGGTGTTCCATTCAGCTTGGTGCAACAACAGACCATCCTTGAGTAAATACCTTTCCCTCACTCTTGATAGGAGTCACCTCCAGGGGCTGGGAGTTTCTGTACTTTTCCCAATCCCCTTGTCAATGCCTGTGTACTGGGACAGGGATCCTAATTGCTTGTCTTCACTACCATCTAGTTTATATCATGGGCCACACTATCTCAGCATTAGAGCGGGCAGGTCAGTAGAGGCTCACCCAAACAGCAGCTGACATCTTTTTCCATGTCTCTCTGCTCACTCAGGGATAGGGATCAAGTGACTACCTATGGCCCTGCCTCTACCTCCTGTCGTGAGGGCTCCACATCCTCTTCATCCCTCACTAACTTAAATGATTTTGTCTTGGATTTCTTCTATATAGGTGCCACTGCTACCGTCATGGGTTGTTTATAACAAAGGTGAGAAAAGAGGGGAATGACTCACATGCAAATGTTGACCCCTACACCAAGGGAACCCCACCATACTACCCCGACCTGGAAGGAACCCATTCCCCATTCCTGGAAGATTATGTGAGGTCATATAGAAGAACCGTCAGGTCCTAGCCGTGCCGCCTCCTGGCTACTGCAAAAATTAACCCTGTCCTGGCTGGAACCAGGACGCATCTACCACTCTAACCCCTAAACCTTATCACCCCTAAACCTTATAACCCAGCACCAGATCAAGAGGCCTCTTAAATACCTCCAGGGATGGTGACTCTACCACCTCCCTGGACAACCTATTCCAATGCCTGACCATCTTAACTATGAAAAAAGTTTTCTAGTATCTAATGTGAATCTCCACTGTCTCAGCTTAAGGTCATTTCTTATAGTCTTTTGATTGCAGGCACAGTGGAACAGACCAGCTCCCTCCTCACTACAATCTCCTTTCACAAGGAGTTGTTGAGAGCAATGATATCCCCCCTGACCCTCCTCTTCTTGAGACTAAACAAACCCAGCTCCCTCAGCCATTCCTCATAAGACGCGTTCTCCAATCTCTTCACAAGCCTTGTTGCCCTTTGCTGGACACAGTCCAGCACCTCAATGTCCCTTTTAAAGTGAGGGGCCCTGAACTGAATGCAGTACTTGAGGTGCAGCCTCATCAATGCCGAGGACAGGGGGATGATCACTTCACTAGTCAGGCTGGCTGTCGCTCTAGGACACGAAAAGAAGCACTCTAGACTCAAGTCCAGTCAGGTCAAGCCAAGCCAGGAAAAGAGAGGCAGGGCCGTTTATTTCTCTCATATATATATGTTTCTAGGAATGACCATGGATTGGAGGATGGGGTTACCACCTCTTCCAACCACACTGGTCAACAGAACAGTCCATCAAACTTTCTCCGCCTCAGGAGAAAGAATGAAAATAATAGGGACAGTTAACAAAACATTACTATGTTTACAAAAAGTGTGTGAGAAACTCTATCACAAAGGGAAAACATCGAAAGTCTGCAAAAGTCAGGGCAACAGCTGGCTACACTACTCTTGATACAGGCCAAGATGCCATTGGCCTTCTTGGCTATCTGGGCACACGTTGGCTCACATTGAGCCAATTGTCAACCAGCACCCCCAGGTCCCTTTCTGCTGCACAGCTCTTGAGCCACTACTCCCCAAGCCTATGGCTCAACTTGGGGTTGTTGTGACCCAAGTGCAGGACCCAGCACTTCTTGAACCACATGCAATTGTCCTCAGCCCATTGACTGTGTCTTTCCAGGTCTCTCTGTAGAGACTTCCTACCCTCCAGCAGATGAACACTCCCACCCAACTTAGCGTTGTCTGTTCAAATCCCACATCCAGATCATCAATAAAAATGTGTCTTCTATTAAAATGTTTTCTGATCATCTTATAAATGGTTAAAAAGATTGAAAATGTCCTTTCTTTGGGAAAAGAAAATAAATTCTTGTGTTTCTCCTTTACAAAGGAGGAAGTAGATGTTGTTTTTGGAAATCTAAGGCAGATTTCTCAATGTGGTTATAATCAGCCTTCACATGGCTTTAAGGCAGTCTTCAACTCCTATGGAGACAGGCTTACTTCATGTAATCACACAATAAGAAGTTGTCTTTTCTTAGAAAGAAGAAAAGAAGCTTGTCACAGCTAAAAAGAGAGACATGGGCTACTTGTCACATTGACTTGAATGAGAGTCCAACCATAACACTGGTCTTCAGAGGAATGTTTGAGTAGGTATTCAAAGTAAAATCTTCTAAATCTACTTGTGTATCATTCTAGTCTCAAATAGAGAAACTTCATAGAATGAATGGGAAGGAAATTTCTTGTTTGGTTAAAATAATTACAAGTAAAACAAAATAACTTATAAAATTTCTTCATTTTCATTTCAAGTGTTCTCTTGCCCTTGTCCCACAGTGTTAGAGACTAAGACTGAGACAGCTAGTTTTGTAACTGTTCTTTAAAATGGGAAGTTTGGATTATTGACCATCTTAGATAAAAACATAAACTCATGTATGAATACTTGAACAAGATACAGATAGATATCTAATGAGGTTCTTAGACACATAGTGGATAAAGATGCTTTCCACCCTTCCCCAGTAAGAAGACCACTGCTTTACCCAGCTTATCCTCATATCCCTAGAAAAATATAGGAAGTTCGTGTCCTAAATCTTGTCTCCAGTAAACTCATGATCAAAAGTTGGTCTTCTTCATTTTATACTATGCCTAGATGGATGCGGAGTGAGTTCCCAAGAATAACAAGAAGGACTACTACAGGTACGTCAGACAGAAAAGAAAGGCCAAAGAAAGCATTCACCCCTTCCGAGCAAGACTGTCAGATGGGTAACAATGGGTTGGGATAACACTGAGGTACCCAACAAAATTTTTGCCTTGGACTCCAATGGCAACATCTCTTCCTACACCTCTGAAGTGGATGGACTGCAAAACAGGGACTGAGGGAGTAAAGTGCCTCCCACTGTAAGACCAGATTCATGATCACTTGAAGGAACATGAATGTACCTAAATCTACGGGACCTGATGATATGCATCCCAGAGTCCTGAGGGAATTGACTGATGTAGTTACCAAGCCACTCTCCATCATACTTGAAAATCATGGCAGTCAGCTGAAGTCACAGATGACTGGAAAAAAATGAAAAATTGTACCTATCTTTTAAATATAGAACAGGCAATTCTATCACCCTGTCAGCTTCACTTCTGTGCCTGGAAAACTCATGGAAGAGGTTCTCCTACAAGCTGTTTTTTACAGTGAGAGTGGTGAACCCCTGGAACAGGTTTCCCAGAGAGGTGGTAAATGCCCCATCCCTGGAAACATTCAAGGTCAGGTTGGACAGGGCCCTGACCAACCTGATCTAATAGAAGATGTCCCTGCTCATTGGAGGGAGATTGGACTGGGTGACCTCCAAAGGTACCATCTAACCCAAACTATTCTATAATTCTATGATTCATTACATCATATATACCAAATATGAACAATAAAACTTGACAGTTCTGAAGATGTTCTCTTTTCACAATAAGTTTTGAACCATATACTCAATGATATGAAAAAAAATCAGTGATCACTAATACCACTTTGAGCGTTCATTTCTAAAACATGCAGGTAAGTAATGTGTGAGCCATTTACATATATAAAAGGAACAAAAATGGTGTCAAATGAAGACTTGGAATAGTCTGTTGGAAAAAGAAAGAAGAGAGAAGGAACTATTTTTTCCTTCTGACATCTTCTCTAAGCATTTAACATGAATTGTGTTTATGACATACTGTAGAGATAGTGTTAACCAGACCCCTGTATATTCTGCAGAGACTGCTTGGAAAAAGCTGTCTCCCTTTTTAGCCTCCTTTGTTTAAATATGGAGACCCAAATACTCTTGATGTTAGAACATAGAATGATAGCCTAGTTACTTGATGGCATTGTCCATTTAGACCTCTAGCTTTTTCCGCTAAGTGCTTCTTTTAAAAAAGGTAACTTTGTGAGAGGTGAAGAATGGTTTTTCTTCTATTTATTAAGTACTTAATGATTTAATGTCTGAACAATTATCCACATGCTCCCCTCTCTCAGAAACCTGACATGCTCACACATCTTTTGTAATACAGCAATTTCACAAAACCAGTTTGTTCCTGAAAATTAAGACTGTTAATTTATACCCAAATATTCCTTCACACTCAGAAAAAGGTTGAGAAGTGAGTAAGCATGATGGTTCATATAGAATCTCCCTGTATTAATAAATAAGTGCAAAATATATGACTAGGATATTTCTCTCTTCCTTTAAGATATGAGCCTACATAAAACATAGTTTATTATTTTGCTGTTGAGCTTCGTCGTTATAGCTTATCCTTATAACCTCAAAATGGTTTCTAGTTACAGATAAAACACCTTTCATGCTGTAAATATAAAAAAGGCAAACTGTAGCACACTTTCTTCTTTAAGTTAGATGCAGGAGAGTGTTGGATATTTGTTAATATCTACTATCTGGTACACAACTTTGTGTTCACTTTGGATAACACAAGCTCCTTCTGTGAAATGAACATCTTTTCAAAGCACCAGCCTTGTTTCAGGAGCCATGGAGTTATCTGCTTGTCACATATGCTGTAGGGATTACAACCAGCAGATAGCCACACTGTGTGCACTCCTACATGGGTAATACATACCATTATTTGAGATTCTCTGCCGCAAGCAAGCAAGGCACAATAACTGCCAACAAACACACAACCCTATTCCACGTGTACAGTAAAAGACAAATTATTTGGAGATTAAAAGTAAAGCTAAAACCACGTCCTGCAGCACTGGTGCAGTGCAGCTCAAATATGGAAGGAAAAGGAACTTAAACTGTCTGCCTGGGGAAAAGATTCTCATTTGACAGGTTGGTAGAGAACTGAAGCACCTGTACTCAGAGAATGTAACAGGATATAGTCCTAATAATTATATTACTGATGAGAAAAATGCAGCACTTTCATGGAGTGCAGTAGGAGTTGAACCTCAACATTGTTGCATATCTCCTGCTGCTTCACAAAAACACAGTCCTAAACCAATGATGAAATTGCAGAAATTCTAGAAATTTACCTTACTTCAGAAGTTGCTAGTGATTGTAGAATGTTTACAGACTGGTTAAAGAAAACAAAACCATAAACCCCAGCCATTAATAAGTTGCTGAGTTAAAGAAATGCATTTGCAGTAGACAGGTGATTTCAATGAAAAGTTAAAGGACAATTCTTAAGTCTGAAGGGACATATCATATGCAGCATGCAAAATTAAGAAAACATAACTAATCTACCAATTGTGGTTGCTTTCACCATAAAATATATATTCGGTATTATGTTTTAATTTGGACTGCTACTGAAGATGGCGAGGGGTAACAACAGCATCAGAAAATCTGTTTAGCAACAAATACACTAGGAGAAAAGCAGGAGGTACAGTGTAGGGAATATTACAGATTGTATATTTTTATTATGAAACACAGTCTCACAGTGCCAATTATTGTTGGTTCAAGGACAAACACTATGCAAAGAAACTGGGACATACACAGAAAAGATGTACAGGTCAGTGCAAAAAGCACCTCATGGGGACAATACCTGAGAATTCCAGAATCATCAGCTTGCAGACGACAGCACAGAGTCCATGGAGAATACCTTAACATCTCCACAGCTGTTTAATTTAGAAGTTATTATTTGAATTCCTTTGCAAGTGAAAGCAATGCAATATAAAATTGAGCTTTATCCAAAGTCTGCTGCTTCTTGTAATCTCATGGCAGGTTTGTAGGAGGCTACTTAAGAAGGTGAAATTGCAGAAACCTTCAGTGTTTCTAAAACATATACTACGAAACCCCTCACTCCCCTGAGTGTTATAATGGTGAAGGTAACATATAACTGTAAACAACATATGTTAAATCCTTATGTTGTGAAACGAGGAGGTCATGCATTATTTGGTACAGGATGTCTGAGAAAGATTCAGTTGGACTGGAAAAGTGTAATGTGTCTGCAGGTTTGAAAATAACTATGGACTCCAGCCCAAAACAAAAATAACTGTTCTGAGTGTTTATACAATGAAAACTATCTTTAGAATGGTATCAGAACCACAGACTTCATAAAGACATATCAGCATAATGTAGCTGTAACAAAAAGGCAAACAGGATATGTTGGGTGCCATAAGCAAAGTGCCAAGAGCAATAAAACATATTAATGTCATAATTCAAGACAATCTTGATATCTCTTCATGCTATAAAGTCTGTATGGATTTACTTTTTTCTTCTGATTAAAAAAGGGACAGTTGTCTTTGTGCCTGAATCCATCTATAATTCAAAAATGACACACGTTTTACTAATCAGAATGGTTGCATATTGTAAGCATAACATATATTGCTGTTATCAGAACTGTTGTTGAACTGGTGCTCAGAAAATTTATTTTTCATCTTTTTGATTTGCATTTCCAGTTCATAAAACAAAATGTTGTTTTCCAGGTTTCCATCAATTATGTCCAGGATTTCCTATGGGCCATCTCAAGTTACCATCACAGAAAAATTCATATAATCTAAGAAACTTTTACCCCTCAGAAACTAGTTATTTTGCTTTTCTCTGATGTGTGTCTATTGATCCAATAGATAATCTTGGCCTATTTCAATGCAAAGCCAAGCACAGTAGCTTGGATCATCACCAGGGTAAAGACCATAGTGTGTAGTATCACTGAGTCAGTGAATAATGATAGTTTAATGAATCTTATAAGACTTTTTCTTCTCCAAGCATGAAAGTATAAAGGCTTTGCTGATACAGTCACATCAGGAAGAGGAAGGCAGTATTTTCTTACCTTGTACTGATGTGGTTTCAGAATAATAAGTTTTAGGAAATTTTACACCATACATGGGGGACTCCCAGTTAAAGTCCAACAAACCAATTTACTTCACATTTGCACTATTAACATCAATAGTAAATTGAAATTGACTCATCAGTCATGAAGACTTGCTTTTGAAGGGCCAACATACTTCTTCCTTGTAAGTCATTATCCATATAGAAACTACTTTTTCAATAAGACTTTGTGATCTTCCTCAAATGGCAGTTCCTGTGGCAGATGGGACGAAAATGTCCTCCAGAGAGGATGTGTAAACTAGCTAAGACTGCAGCATATTCTGTATCATGGTAGAAATGCTGTAGTAGTGGATTTGTAATTTTTGTGTGAGACTTTACATGGTAAGAGTCTTTCATATGTAAGGAATAGATTGAAGGCCTCTCTGAGACTTGCCTGTTTTCTATTACTGTAGCCATTTAGGACCTACTAGAGCAATAACATGTACAAATAAGTAAGCATTTCTTACTTCTAACCTGTGAGTAAGTACTGCTAGTATTGATATGGCTGTCTTCGCATTGTGAAAAAGCAAAAGTATTTTTGTCCTTGTTTCACAGTCAGATAAGATAAGCCCTAGTGGTCTCAAGGTCTTGGGCTAGATCTAGACTTATTCTTTCACCCCAGAATCCCATTCCTCTCACTGTTGAGTCTTCCTGGGTTTTAGAGCAGGCTTTCTAATGCTTTCTAATCCAGATCTTCTCAAAGTTTATTCTTTGTGGAAGCTGGTTGAAAACACCTAACAGTAGCAGCAACAATACACAGTGAAATGCACCCATATGTCACCTAACATATATTTAGGACACAGCCAGCGTGAATATATGATCATGGGATGCAATAGATGCTTTCAGGTTCTTTAGCCTAAAAGTTGACACAAAAGCATAATAAGAGACAGGAAAAAAGTCTGTGTGTACTGGGAAACAAAACTGCTTTACTGAATCACTCCACCAGCTTTCAAGACTATCTTCTAAACACGTTTTGGCAATGGCTACTATAATTTTGTCTGGTGTAGACTTTGAATACATTGCAAGGATTAATTTATCCCTTGTGTGGGAAAGGTACAGTATGAGTATATAAAGGAAGATAAAATTTTCTTAATCATAGCAAGAAATGCTGTGAAAGTTTAAAAACTAAGGTGACAGTCTCTGGAAGTCTGTTCTTCTACTAAACAAAGCCTACAATACATACTTTTAATTATATGATAAATACTTAACTTTTGTAGTGTAATTGCCATGATTCTAACAGTATTAGTTGCAGAATGTCTTACTTTTGTAACTGAGATAAGCAAACCTGATTTTCTTGTAATTGTGCTGCACTTACTATGCAATTACATGGTAAATAAGTAATGAATTTTAAAAAAGTGTTATGTTTCTTTTTAATCTATTTAATTCAAATCTGGGTCATAAAGGAGTGCCAGAACTCAGAGCATCTCAAGGATTATCAGATGTCAGCTGCTTTGTTGCAACTATGGTAAGAGTAGAATCCAATTGAACTCTAAATATGAAGTTATTATGTATTAGAAATAATTTAACTGTAATTAAAAGAGATGCTAACAACAACAACAACAACAAAAAAAACCTCCAAATGTTTTTCATATAAAGGCAGTCTAGACATTTTGTGTACCAGTAACAGCAATAAATATTTTTACAGTTAAATCCCATATGAATTTAGGATAGTTCCCTTCATTATTTTGAGGTAAGGTATTAAAAAGTCAACCATGCTGTTTCCCTAACCCTAATGCTCTTCCCTTGATCAAATTTTTATGTATGTCTCTTCAAAAAACCAAAACAACTGAAACCAAAGCAAATAAATGAGCCAAAGAAACGGCAATGTAAGTGCATGCTTATCTCTAAATAGGGCATGATACAATTAAGTCAGAAAGATGCTGATGTGATTAAAGATAAGCTCAAAAATTATTTTCTCAGTTAGGGTTTGGATGGAACAAAATGTTCCTTAAATGTTCCTCTGCTAAGTTCAAGATTTCCTCTGACAGATAGATTGGCTAACTGGTGTTGAGCAAATGTGGAAACTATCCTAGTGAAACAGCCTTGATGGACATACTGCAGACTCTCCTGCTGGCTTCTAACTTAAACCTTGATCATCCTTAATTTCCTTGAGTCCTAACAGGATCCAGACATTTTTACTTACTGGGATGTTTATAAGCACTCTCCAAATAAGTGGGATTCATTTCACCTAATTTGAAATATTTATCACAGAGTCTAGTAAAGCTAAAGTAATCATCTTGTTTTCCCTTTCCAGTCAATGGGAAGAAAAAATGGTTCAAAAGTATCACATATTTTGCAAAACCATTTGAAGTTTAGATGCATTGTCCTTCAGGTGTTTTTCCCCATTTATTATATGTGAGTGAATTGTTGCTAGAAAACTAGCAACAACCTTATAGATACTGAACTTAATGTGAAATGAATCCCTACTTTTTTATCTAGCACATTCTTCTGAGTCCAAGGTTAATCAATATTGGTCCTTTAGACATGTACACAGCAAAACAAATTCATAAACCTTCTAGATGGTCCCCCAAACAGTTTTTTTTCACTATAACAGAGCACTTGTGTAGTTCAAGTCACTGCATTGTGCTGTCCAGGATTTTGCTCTGTAATTCAAGGTGTTTCTTCTGAAATACAGAATTTCTCTTCTATGTACATAAATTCTTTACATTCACCTCCATCACTGTGTTCTGGTCATTCTTTCTGATCTGGGTTTATTTTCATCTTAAAGACACCTGAAAAGTTTTGGCTTTCCTCTCTCCCACACATTTTTTCTGTTTAGGTTCCAGTTTAATAGGTGCCATCCTTGACTTTTAAGGTATATTTAGTCTTTTCTCTTTATTTTATTCACTTATAATAAATCCCACTGAAATCAAAGGTATGACTTCTTGAATAAGATACCATGAATGAGAGTAACAGAATCTGTCCTACAGTAAAATTTCTTGAGGAAATCTTTGAGGTTTTCCATAGCATTTTAAAACAAAGTATTGAACATAATGTATTATAATGTAAATTCCATCAAACACTGTGTCATTAACATTTAGCAATCTTGTTTATTCAAGTCAATCCATCTATATATACAAATCTGATATTTGCCTTTTTAAAAATTTAACATGCCTAAGTGCCCATAAATCAGTTATGACAATCATTGTTAAAGCAATCAATAGTAAGGAATATGCATTAATTCAAATAATATTGATAGCCACATGAACCTGCATCAGTCTTCTGTGAAATAAGAAAAATGATACATCTTTTTAAAATCAATATTTTTCTTTTTATGTCATTCATTTGAAGAGTATCAATAATACATTACTTTATACCTTATGTGTCAGTAGCCCTACTTCTAAATGTAGAGATATCTTGAAAAAAAATATTGAAGTGAGGCAAAAGAAAAAAATCATCAAAGCAATGACCTGATAAAAAGCTTACATTCATCCATTGTATTGTGGGTATTCATCTGAACTAAAATATGTATGGGCAGCATTACTGGTTGGATATATTATTTATGACTCAGACCTCAATAACAGATGCTTGTATACCACATTTGTCCTGGAGTTAAAGAGCAAGAGAGTAAGAGAACTCAGTATTGCCTTTATCTATCTTCAGACATTAGAACCATGAAGTTAGGCAGGTGTGCAGACCAAAGTGGAAATACAAGATGTGGAATTACAACATCCATTCATCACAAAAGAAACATTTTAATTGGTTATATGTGGAAAATATCTACTTGACAGTCAGTTTCTCACTTTTCACATAAGTGCTTTGCTGCTTGGATGCCTAATCTTGTTTAGTATAGGGAAAGTAATTTGACATGAAAGTACCTAGATGGCTGCCGAAAATTAATTGCCAATTAAAAAAGAAAAATGTTTGTGCTACTCTATAAACAAGCCAACATATAAACCTTTCAGTCTTGTTGCTTTATTTATGTCTTTGTAGATCTGGTTTCAAGCTATTTGCATACAATTTACAAATTCATATTATAATTCTCCAGCATATTTATGATTTTATAGTTGTATATATTTTACCTCTAAGAAAAATATTTATTTCTTTATGCTTCTGTTGCTTATTATTTAACAAAAACATTTCATTACATTTGATAGTTTATGTCTCTTCCTTAGAATGAGGCATTTTTATTTGTAGGGCTCAGAAAGAGACGTTTATTTTTCCCCAGCATTAAAACAAAAAAGCCAAACCTCAAAACGATGAACTCCTGTCTCTTACTTTCCATAGCTTCCTCAGTTTTCTTTCAAGCAAGGATGAATACCCCAATGATTCAAAGTATAAAGGTTAATCTGGGTGGAAAATGAAGGCTTTAACAGGATTGTAAAGCTTAAGGGCTCCTTTCAGCACTAAAGAGACTTTTGAAAGTGGCTGAGCCATAGAAATTTCATGAGTACCATGGAATGGCCCCCTTAGATCCAAAATACAATTCAAATGGCACAGCTGGCTGAATCCATGAGCAGAAATGGATATTGACTTCCATTTTCTTCCTTCTCCTCCCAAAATTAACTTTCTATGCATTGAGTAGATAGTGTGAATCAATGTTGTGTCCACATAAATGTTAGCAATTATGTGTAGGATAGATTACTGAATAGCATAAATTTAATGTAGTAATAGAAAATAAATAGAATTTCAAATCTTGCATTTTTAAACTGCAACATAAGCATATCTCTTTTAAAACTTTTTGATGTTTCTTTGTTAATTTGGGGCAGGGTTGTTTGTTTTTAAATTGAAATGTATTCCCAGTGAGTGAAATTCAGCCAATTTACCTTACATTAATAAACTGGGAATATCTATGGTTGTTCCAAGCTATTTCTCCTTATATTAACCTTTTTATTCAGTCTTCAAGTCCACAGGAGTGAAGCAAGTCAGCACTCCTTTGCTAAAGCCAATCCAAAAGCCAGATTTTAATGAGGGAGGAAAAAAACTCAAACCAACTAGACCAAACCAGAACAAAACAATACAGAACAGAAAAAACCCCACGCTCACAAAGTTTTCAAGAACAAGTTTTGACAAATCTCTAGGCAAAATATGAGTCCAAGGCACCTGATCTACAGATTTAACCAGTATGAAAGACTGACTGCAAATACTTTGTGAAGATTTTTTTCAGGATAAAATTACACAATTGAAACTCCTGTGCGCACTTATACACTGCTCAGTTTTCTCACAAAACTATGGGCCCATGTGAAACATCAATAATGTGGAGATAATGTCAGGGTCACTTATTATGGCTGTGCCAAACAGCTCTGTAATCCTCGAAAAACAGACACACTACATACAATAGCCACCATTCAAGGCATGAATTAACAAGCAGTGACCTTATTTTTCTTTTCTCTTTCAATTAGAATTATAAGAATAAAAATAATAATTCATACGTAGATTTTATTGAATGCAACTTTTTACTGGAGAAGAAAGCTAATAAAGAATATTAATGTAACAGTTTTTAATCTCAATTAAAATAATTTATAATATTTCCTTCTATTTGATATTTTTTAAGCTTTTTTTGTTATTATGCCCATTTTGTCATTCTTATTTGTAGCCCTTTAAAAGATAAAGTATCATAAATATCACAAAAAGGCCTATCAATGTGAAAATTTATCGAAAACCTCAGAGAAATGTGTTCAAATCAGTTCTCAGAACTTAAGTGGCATTCAAATTGGAATGCATTTACCATTAGTAAGGCTTCCAAAACATTTTCATTTAAAATTAAATGTTTTATGAATATGTGGCTAATTATCCTATCTTGTTCTTTAAAACTCATCATAAAAGATAATTCTCAATACAAGCTTTGAATCCCTCACAGTTCTATAATATGGATCTCTTGGAAAGTATTGGCCAATAGTGTATCTGTCTTCCTTTTCTAAAGTGATAACAGAGAAATAAGCAAAAATTACAAGCAAGTTAACAAAATCTTGAATCACTAGATATGCGGCCATCATTAAAGAAATAGAGAAAATACAATCTTTAATAACTGATTGATTTGGTCTGTGAGCAGGGGTTAAGTGCAGTCATATTTCTGTGTAATATTCCATTACGTTAGGTATTTGCACCCTAAATTTTTATGTGACTCCTCCAGTTGACTCTGAGAAAATAGTAGAAATTTTACATTTTTCCCGCTTTAAATTACATACAATAAAGTATGGGCTGCTGTTTTTTACTGTCTCACAAGAATCACAAGACCCTCACGGGGCTTATCACAAGACACATAGAAAAAGATGTGGGATATCAAGAGGTGAAACACAAACTCCACGTTCCATCATTTCAGATATCTACTGCAGCTTTTAGGTGATTCCAATCACTAAATTCAACAGGATAGCCAGGTAGCCATAGATGCAAGTAGGAATAGCATTTGAAAGAGATTTATCTTCTCCATAATAATCCTCACAGCTGAGGGCATTATTAAGTTGGTTTACAATCTAGTGATCTTTTTGGTTTCCTTATTCCTGTGAGGAGTTGCATCAGACATTGTAATAAAAAACAGTTGAACACAAAGTATCTACCCCTTACCTTCTTAAGAGATTACCGTAGTCTGTGCTTTTGGACACAGATCTAGACACAAGATTTAGACTTAATTATTTTAGCTTCCCTCTAGCAACTGAGACATATATCCTGAAAAGCTCCAATTACTTCAAATAAACACCAGAGTTCTCTCAGCTATGTAGGTCACCCTTCACTTGCTCTTAACTAACTATAGAAAGCAATTCAAAGTCCTCGGTGACTGACCTGCTCAAGATATCCTGCCTTCCTGTGGCCCATAATACTGTCTTAGGTTGCTTCCCATTGGAACAATAAAATAGCATATTGCAAAGGAAATCTTGTGAGAGTAGTGAATCTCTCCATAAAGGGGAATTCAGCTATAAACCTCACCTGTGAATTCACTTCCCCACTAACAAATTTGCAGTTTTCAGCTCAAAGCCTTTTTCTTGTATTTTACTTTGGAAATAACAACCTAGCCATCCTTAGCTGCACCTATGCAAACAAATTAACTCATGAAGAAACAAACAAATCCTACCAACATGGTAAACAGAGTCCTCTTCTAGATGGAAAAGAAGCAGGGAAAAGACAGTTTTATTTTCATGCAAATACTTAATAGAAATCTTGACAGAAATGAACATTCACCATTGTACTGAAAATGTAAAATAAACACCAGTTATCTAAATAATTTACAAAATCTTAGGCTAAACTTACTTGTAGATCACACAGAAATAGTTGTTCTTGTGAAATCTTCATTAAATTACCTTTTCCCAAACATGATAATGTTGTGAGAAAATAACTGCCAGCAGCATCAAGCACATCCATTTCTATTTCTGCTTGAAAGCAGAAATATGAAAAGCAAGTTCAATTTTTTTCAATTGTTAGTATTTGGTTTTCTCAAAAACTTATTTGCTTGTTAAATATTTGGAGCTGAGCCACAGTAGAGTATAAGTTCTATTCTTACCTTCTTGTCCTACATCCCCAGGTGCTTTTATAATTCTCCATGAACTGGGTTGGGTACTTCAATACCTATCTATATTGAGTTATGTTCTTAAAAAACATTCATCAGCTGAGGGTAGCTTTCAGTTCTTAAGCTTTTGGTGATCAAATTCCTTAGACATTATAATGATACAAGATATATAATCAGACCAACATAAGCTTCACACTTTTAGCAATGTCTGTGAAAGTGTTCCACTGAAGAAATTATCTTTTCAGCAGTGTCAAATCAAAATTAAGCCAACAGTACCACTTCATGTTTCAGCCTTCTGGGGTTCTTGTCATGTCACATATTGAAAACCAAGATGATAACCCAGCAGTGATCACTGTATTCAACCTTTCAAAGAAAACAGAATATCCAAATTAAGCAATGTATAGAAATTTTCACATAGACATTTAGATTTGAAAAATACAACCAATTATCATTCAATAATTTTACAGCTGTTTTGACATGGCATTGTGGGATTGATTCTTTCTTTCCTTGATGAGTGTGGTTAGTTACAGGTAAAGATGGTTCTTTCACTTACCTTTCTGGTGGAATAATACCTGGTTTTCAATTCAGTAAATAAGCTCCAAAGCTATTTCAGTGCTTTGTTCTGCACTAGCTATCAGAATTAGCAGCAGCAAAAGTCAAACAGTTAAAATCTGAAAGATTTTGAATTTTTTAATTAATTTCTGGAGTTTTTTAAAGGAGGAAAAGAAGTTTTGAAGTTTTACTAAAAAGGAAGTACTGTCCTATCTTTAGGAAAACTGACTTCTGACCACAGCAAAATAATCTTCAGGCCTCAGAAGTTCCCATCAAGGTATATACACATATCTCTTGGTCTTTCCATTTACCATGTTTCCTAACTTGTGATACTCGCCAGAAATAATGTCTTGAAGCGACATAATTAACTTTTATTTATGGATAAAATACACCCAGAAAAGAGAGAAGTCAGAAGCTGTCCATTTTAGGAATAGTTTTATTGATACATCAATCACTTTTTTTTCTTTCAGAAACTCTGTGACATAGCAACTAAGATGAAGATTGTGGCATTGTTTCCCCTTTTATCACAGCATTCAAACAAGCCACTCAAAGTCTCTGTCTCAGTTACACACTAAATGGAAGGAATTATGTTGGTCTACTTCCTAGGCCTTCTCCATTAAACCCTACTAAAGAAAGACTCTGAAGCATAAAGAATTAGTACAGCCAGACAATAAAGGCTTTTAACAAATATTTGGAAATTTCAGATGAAATTTGCAATCAGAAAGAGGATAAAAAATTACAAACTTTGTTCATCATGCCCTTTGTTTTAAAAAATGGTGAATTCAGGGCACACAAACAATGTAGTGCAGCAAAACTATTCGTGCAAGCTTTAAGAACATTTCTTAGTGGAACTGGTATAGCCACACGGGTGCAGAGCTCCATGTAACCTCATCACTTGTATTGAGCTGCAGGGTTTGTGAGTTTAGGCACAGCACCATATCCGTGGCTATACTGCTTCTCTTGGTCCCAAACCTGGTTGTTTGCAGTTGATACTGGCAATTCAAACCCTGTTTGCATACAGAAACTACTGATAGTCTGAACCTCTCCCTGCTAAGAGAAAAGCACATAGTAAAACTTCTGACAATATGTGTTAAACAGCATTGACTGTCATGACTATATCAATCCTTCTCTTAGAAAATGCAGCACATGGCTCTGATGTTGTTTTAATAAGCAGAGGTGAAATCCAAGTCATTATATAACTTTTTTTTTCTTGCAAAGCAGTCTGACTTTGTTNAAAAAAAAAAAAAAAAGCCTAGTTTTTAATGAGCTGTGTCAATAGTATTCATCAAAAAGCAAGCTCAGGATTCATCAAAATCAAACATGTTTATTTGTGTAAGCTGTGGTATTAAGTGGAGCACTTCATGCCTTAGTACATAACTGATGAGAAATCATGAAATAGGGGTGTATTTCTGATTTAAAATGTCTTAAGTGGCAAGTCCCAGCTCAGGTGTAAGGTGCAATTTGAAACACTATCTTATATTTAATCTATATAACATGCTTCCATACTGTCTGTTTCTCACATTATTTTTTAACCATTAATACTTAAAGTTTTTCCTAACTCTGTAAAAAATATGACTTGTGACATTTTTGATAATGATTATTTATTTATGTATCATATTTGTCACTTATAAGGTAAATAAACAGTGCTGTTCCCATCTGAGTTTTATTTATATTCTGAATTCCAATAATTCTAAAACATAGCTTTATTTCTAATATCAGTCATTGGAGACATGTTTTTTCCATATACTTATTTAAGTAGAAATTTCTACTAATTCCTCAACACATTTTAGAGAAGGCCATGAAAATATTTATGAAACTAATTTAAAAATTTTATCAAAACTTTAGATAACCAAGTGTTTTGTTATTGAAGTTTTCCCCATAACCTTCTAGTGCTAGATAGTTCCTTGTCTGCTCTAGAACCCAACCATGTAGCACCTCAACAGCTCAGTATAACAAATAATCTCAGAGTTCTTATAACATATCAGGATTCAGTGTCCATGTTGCCATAGTAGTTGAAACATTCATCTCAGGCTCACTTTCAAACAGAGAAGTTTCCAGAAGAACTGCCTGAGAATACACCTTGGTCAGCAGGTTAAGGACTCACAAAAAAAAAAACCAAAAACCCACAAACAAAAGTGATTCTCACAGGTCCTCCTTTAAAAATGTCGACAATTTTATTAGTACAATCACTAGTTAGAAAATAAATGCAATTTCTATAACCTATTTAGTAGATGCTGCCTGTGTTTGAATCCTTCCTCTGTTCTATTACAGTTACCATTCAGCAGTGTTCATCTCTGCCAATCTATAGCATCTACTTCTATGCACTTATTTGAAATAATATGAAATTATTTTAGAATTAATATAGATTAAGTTGTGCATTCTTACTTTTCACAAGTAAGAATTCTCTGAAGAAAATGGCATATTCACAACAGATGAGTACAACGTAAACCATCACCAGGCTGAAAAGGAGCTGAGTTCAAGATTGTTACAATCTGGAAGAAAATGTTAGCTGCTGAACTGCTGGATAAACAGCACAAGATAATCTTCTTCAGAAAAACAACTTAATCTCCATTATGACAAGAGGATTTATGAAAGAGAATCTTATTTGCAATTGCTTAGGCTCTAGAGAAAGCAAGATTTCATTTGCAGAGAGTTTCTCCACAGAATCTTCTACTTGTTACCTAAAAAGAAAAAAGCGTTACCATTTTCTTGCCATCCTTCTCTTCACCATGTCACTATTACCAAAAGTTCTGAAAGCATAGTAGTTAAAATTGTAACTAGATGCTACAAAGCTGATATTTTTCACAACTAGATGCCTCCTTGGAAACTAGCTAGAATATACCAGTCACTTGAAATGATAACATCTCATCAGTATTTGCAACCAGAAAATATAGTAGTACAAAATTGCATAAATTTTATGTATTATCAATGTTTGAGATTCGCTCAACCATATGATATTATCCTTCCTCATAAACTTGAATAATTTTGTTTCAATCAGTATGCTGCTTCTTCAAGAGGTAAAGAGCATTATGGACTTCTGTTAGAATGGCTGGTCGGTTGTAACATCACCAAAAGTCTGCAAGATTTATATGAAATGCAACCATAGAACCCTTGGGCTTTACTCTTGTCAGCTTTTACAAGCTAAACAGTATGAAAACTTTGTCATCTAGATGACAAACGTAAAAGAAAAAAAGAAAAAAGGAAACAAAAGGAAAAAAAAGCTACTGTAGGAAATAATGTTGATCTTCTTCTGCATATCAAATTTCCCTGTGAGTCAGTACTCAACCAGTATTGCAGCATTTTGTCAGGATGACTTGTATTAGGCATACTGCTCAAAACTGAAGGCAAATGAAACAGCTGGATCAATTTTCAAAATGTTTTACAAGGCTCCCATAAGGAATCTCCTGTAGGGTTTAATTATAGTGAGTGGACTTTCTGTTCTGGTTTTGAAAGTAGTCTTTTTATTTAGATGCCTACTTACAGAAGTAAAGATGAATCATTGTATTCCTGGTCATAAAATTCTCAATCTCAAAGCCATATTGGGTAGAGTTTCCAAGATAATATAAGTTTTCATAATTGCAGGATGATGTTGAAAAAACTTTGTCTTCCTTCACCCCAGCCACCTTCTTACACATACTTTTCCCCCTTGTAAGTGTTCTAGAAATTGAGCTGAGTCAGATAATGGATATCTAGAGCTGTCAAATGGAAAGCAACAGACACCTATGACCTGCATGAGACAGAAAGAATAGCAGAGCTTACCTCCATTACACAAACTTTCTGGGTGGAGCAGTAGGAAAGACCAAAACTCAAGCCAATTCTGAAACTTCATGTTAAGTCTCTTATGTGTTACAGAAAACAAAGGTCTTACCACATGTAGGCATGAAGAGCCAGGGGGCTTTTTATTTTATTATCTTGAAGTAGTATATGGTCCTTTTCATTCTAAATAAATCAGAACTGGTTTATTTTGTTAATTTATATCAATCCAAAAACTTAACTTTATTATATTAAAATTTACAGAATGTATCATTAAAGGAGGCTCTGTGCAGGCTCCGTTTTCAAAAAACAAGAAATTTTGTTCAAATGTGTAAGAAAAAAATAACCAACTGATATAGTCAGGAAAATAACAAGACAAAGCCAAGTTTTTTCTGTCAAAACTGTGTTTATTTACAAAGAACAACAAGCTTGAGTGTTTCTGAATAAAGCAAAAGTCAAATAGCAGAAAAGCACTTTAATCTCAACAATCTCTCACTTGGAGCTTTCTATGTTATCCAGAGTTCTCTGCAAACTTCTCACCCTCATGCATTTCCTAATTTTCCCATGGTTTTTTAACCTGCACACACCCACGTGTATTAGTTTTGAAATCTAATAGCGTTCCCCAGCTTTAGGTAAAAAAACCCTATTGTTTTAGCCTTATGATTTTGTAACCTAATGTAATGTTTTTTTAATTTTTTATTGAAGTGAAAGGTTTTTCATAACAATTTATATAATACATAACAATATTCACTCTCTATCCACATCTATTTTTCACCTTAAAAAAATAATTTCATCCACCAAAAAAAAATTAGCAAAAGAAATGTGAACTAAATTGAAGTCAAAATGGGGTGGGATTATAAACAAGAAGTAGTATACTTGTACTTGACTGTTATTCTCTTCTGGGAAACTCAAAATAATATATTTGTTTTCAATAAAATTGTCCATCTCCTGATTTTTCTTGTTAAATGTATCTTTACTCTATGATATCCTAAATTTGGTTTGTTTCCTGCTCATACAGGTAACATTAGATATGTACCATAAAAAAATTTCAGCAGTGGCTTTTAGTTTCCAGAAGTAATAGCCCATGGGCCAAGGTGCTGCTAGCTATTCTACACTGGACAAAATATTTCCTGGAAGATTTAATTCTATTTTCCTAAGAGTTCATTTGCAAAATTGACCTTGATGGGATGGATCCATGAATGCTGAGAGATCTGGCAGACATCATAACGAGGCCTCTCACAATCACTTTTGATAAGTCATGGAGATAAGGGGAGGAGCCTGGGGACTGAAAGAAAGCAAATTTCACCCCAAAAATGGTGAGAAGGAAGCCCCAAGGAACTACCAGCCAGTCAGCCTCACCTCAATCCCTGGAAAGCTGATGAAGAGCCTCATTCTGGAGACCATCTCTATCCACATGGAAGACAGGAAGTAGATCAGTGTAGTCAGCATGGATTCACTGAAG
>VZRO01000434.1:662359-678025 GCA_013397915.1 Daphoenositta chrysoptera | reverse complement strand
TGGTCAAAAGACCAACATTATTCTGATGATACCAGCCTCTGCCCTTGATTGACAGAGTCCTGGAATGCTACGGTGCCTGACTTGCCTGTTAAAAAGGGGTTTTTGTTAAACAATAGCCTACATTCTGTAAAAACAATCCCTCTGCATAATGAAACATCTAATTTATTAGCAGGGCACTGGTAATTCATCAGTAGGGAGCAGGCATGACTTCTCAGTCCTATTTGTCTTACTTTGTATTTGGTAATTCTTTTCTTCTTTCCTCTCATTAATTTTTGTTATTATAGTACTAGCAACTAAAATTGAGCACATTTTGCTCAGATTTACAGACTAAATTCCTCAGACTGTCAGCCAGGCCATGTACAACCATTTTTAAATATTCATTTTAGGAATACAAAAAGCATTTTTAAATCGGATCATTTTCTGTTTAGTGTAACAGCAATAGAAAGCAATTACTGCAAGCTTCTCTTCCACTTAAGAAGACCCTTTGGGGACCATTTCTCTGTCCCTAAAGGAGAAATAATGTCCACTTCTGTTTCCTGTGAGACTGGAGCTACTTCCTTACTTTGCCATCTATAATGACAATGACCCCACCCTAGATGCCCACTCTGAGGTTTATATCAACCGACTTCAGCCCTCTGGAAGTAAAACCTATTCCAAGGTGCCTTACAGAATCCACAGAGGAAACAGGCATTTGCTCAGGAGCAATTAATCTGTTTTAGACTTATACCTTCTGGAGGGATAAGCAGGTGACATTCACACCACCTGCTATGAATGCCACCGATGTACTGGGCACATCACATGCATTATTTATTTGGATTAGTGATGGAATCTTCTTGGGAAATCAGCCCTCTGTGCAAACATGTTAGAGCTGTTAGGTCTTTATTTTAACTTAATATTTCACTTCCTGTAGTAAATGGTGCAACTCAAAAATCTCACCTCAGGAAACCCAACTGGCATCAAATATTCTCTTCTGCCTTTCTCCTTAACACTGCACTGAAGTGAGAACAGACAAGGTGGTGTGGGTTGGAATGAGATGAGCTTTAAGGTCCTTTCCTACCCAGACCATTCTGTGATTCTATGACTTTGCCATGCTGCTGTTCCTGGGAAGAAGCAGCAAAGCGGTGGGAACAGAGAGCACATCACAACCTTGACCAGAGGAGCAGCAGGGAGCAGCATGCCTTGTTTCAGGTTTCTGTGGGTATGGAATACCTCTGCGGATGCTCCTCCTCAGCTTGTTGCAGAGGTCCAGGCGCGGGTTCTCCAGGCTGTCCTCGGCTGAGCCCGGGCTCTGCTCGGGAGACGACAGACCCCGGCTCAGGTCCAGCGGTGCCTTGGTCCCCGTGGGCGGCGGGGACGTGGCTGGGCTATAGTTTGAGGTAGGACTGCTGGCCACAGATGAAGCAGAGAGGTCAAGGGCACCGATCCTGGAGTTCAGAGGGGAGGTCAGTGACAGTTTCCGTGTCCTGGCGGGTGAGGAGGTCCTGGAGAGTGACAGGGGAGGAGGAGAGGAAAACTTGCGGCAGAGATGTGGCGACTTGCCGTCAGCCAGGTACTCCCCTCTGTTGTTCTGACTGGTGGCAAAGAACAACTCCAAAGACCTGAGAGTAAGAAACGCAAAAAGAGCAACACGGTAGCAAACACTGAACAGGTTTAAGTGAAAATGCTTAAATTTTGTGGAAGTCTGCATGGCACTGCAAAATCTGTGTGACACTTAGTCCTCAAAGCTTGGGCAGATACCTGAGAGAGACTCTCCTAAAAACTGACGTCCTGTTTACACACTAAGAACCTTCTTCTTAGATTATTTATAAGCAGCAAATAATGGGCAAAACACCCATAAAACAAACAGCAAATGAGGCCATGGTATCTCTTTGAGAAATCTGTGACAAGAAGGCGAAGAGCCACGCGCTCACCTGACAGGAATGGAGGTGAAGGGCCGTCTGTAGATGTCGGAGAGCTTCTCCAGCACCACGGCCGCGGTGGTGAAGATGCGGTACGTGTGCAGGAAGGTGTTCAGGAAGTCGATGCTCAGGAACCGCAGGTCTGTGAGCCGCTCCAGGAGGCGCTCGACGCTTGCGTAGCGGATTTGGGGGACTTTGCAGGAATTCAGCGTTTTGCTGAAGCAAATATCAATATCATCTCTGTGAAGACGGGCGTCAGATCTACACAAAAGTCAAATTTAAAACACTTTACCAACAAGTGATTATGCCTAAGGAGTGGTATCCCTTTGGCTGTTCCTGGCAACATAAAAGCAGCAAATATTTATGCACTGTTGTGTTTCATCAATGCAAGAAAACTCTTAATCTGTGGTGATACCTGCTTCCATAACTAAGGGAATTTAAATTTTATTTTTGGCAAATGTTTTACACTTCAAAGCTTAGGAAACTGTTAATGATGCTTAAATTTCTGAAATGGAACACGTGGCAGAATTGTACCCCCTTGTCTCTTTCAGGCTGCTGTGGTCTGCAGTTCAATATTGCTAAAATCTCAGTATAGAATAATTGATTGCAATTTTTTCTGCTGGGATCAAGCTTTACCTAAAATAGAGTAACAGACCTAACAAAACCTAGCAAAACTAACCCCTCAGCTAAGTTTAAGGCTCACCTGCAAATTAACACCTGCCTTCAGGCTCCAAGAATTACTTTTTGTTTTAAAAGAAGAAAGAAGGAACAGCACAGAACATCTCAAATTTCAAAGCAGAAACCAAGGAGAATCTTTGTTTGTGAAAAAAACAAAATCAAAAACCAACCAACTTTTGCTTGGACATCAAAATAAAAGTTGTTTACATAACTCTGCCCATAATGATTTTTTTTTTCCCCTCAAATTCTGTTTTCCTTAATTTTATCTAGTTGAAGGCTTAGTTTGTAAATAAACAGGATGAATACAAAGTAAACCATCTTTCAATACACCTGATCCTTCTGCTAAAAATTATTGTAGTTTCTCAGAATAAAGATCAGGATATTCCACGCACTTCTACACTGTATTAGATAAAAGAAACAACAAAAATATTTTTTTTTACTTAAGGTGGGCCCTCAGATGAGTGGCAATTTTTTGTTTATATCATCCAATGACATCTGACTCTGAAAGTCAAAGTGTGCTACAAATTAGACAAGTAAAATTTAAGTAAGGGAACACCAAATTTGTGTCTGTTAACATCCTGTACATTCTTTAGAATTAATATTCCTTTCTGTTGACACAGGGAGTAAGGTCCTGCTGTACTTTGAAAGGGGACAAATGTACTTTTAAAACTCAGCGGGTGACAGAAGTGTTTACACACTGGAGAGTTCCAGGAATAAAGCTGAAGACAATAAAATGCCTTATTTCCAGGGATCAAAGGTATGTGCCCTAACAGTGCATTCCCAGATGTTTTCTCTCTCCCATTTCTAGGCGCAAAAAGAGGAGAGGAATCAACTACAAAAGAGGCATTTCAGAAACCAAAAGATGTGACAGATAACAGTGAGAAAGCAAATAGTTTTATGTCTATCCCTATGTTTTATTCACTTCTATTTATATTGGATACTAATAAGTAAAACTCCAGTAAATTGAGGTATGTAGAAGATCCAAGTTGTGTTGAAAATTTGGAACCATGTACTGAAAATGTCTCACTAGAAACAAAAGCTACTTATTACAATAAATAACTGAGAGAATTCAAAGGTAAGGGAAGCAGGCTTATAAACAATGACAATACCTTGATGTGATCAGTTACAATCATGAGAGAAAATAATTTTTTAACAGAAATATAGAGAACAAAAACTTCGGCTAGTATAAAAGAATACCTTTGAAAATGGTACTTGTCTGCAGACACATAAATTCTGAGGACATTTTAAAAAATCTCCAACAAAATTATGAGGTGATAGAGAAAAGCTACCCGAGAACAAAATCATTAATCTGAGGCATAACTGCAGCCAACTACTCAAAACCCAGAAAAACCTGAGCTGTGATCCAACACTGTGAATTGAGAGTTCAGCACTCTGAGTGGTCCCTACAATTCCAAGAAAGGGATTTGAAATGTATGTTTTGGGATATAGAATCAGTTCCATTTAAGCAAATTGGGAGAAAAAAAATTAATTAGAAGTTTGCATTTTCTAAACACATTTTGTTAAAATTTTTATTGAAGAAACACAACAATCTATTCTGTTCACTGCTGCACTTACTTGATCATATGTGGCACTGTGACTTTGGAGTTTTCTTCAAACACTATTGTCATTAATCCATTGCACCTTATATTATCAATGCACTGTGAAAATAAACATTGAAACCTGTTAAAATCAAAACACAGGGTAAGGGGACTTATTCTCACACTTTTCATATCCCTAGAAGCTTGAAGCATAGCTTTTGCAGGGTATGGGCTGATTAAGACAAGGTATTTTCTCAGATGAAAAGCAGTGATGCAAGAATTAGAGTCGACATGCTTCTCTAGCCTTTGCCTCTCAGGGTATTCAGTCCAGCAACCTTTCTTTTCCACACAATTAAGTATTTTGAGTTGGAAGTGATATTTCCTTTGAAGCTCCTTTGAAAGGGAACAAAACTCATTATTTCTAGTATTTCCTGAATGAGTGTAAGCTTGAAAAATCAAGACCACAAGAATGTCAGAATGCTTTATACTCCAAAGGGTACATTAATACCTTAACCTTTACTCTGTGCAAAAGACCAGAAGGGAGTATAAAAAGCTTCCAGAAACACACTTGTAAAAACAAATTCAAGTGGTGCTCCTTGTGAAACACAGCCGTGAGGAAGCTGTCCAACTGTTCCCTGCAAACTCTTGTATAAATGTTTGGGGCTGGGAATTAGGAGGGACTTTCATGTGCGCTTTTATGTAGTTCAGATGTCCCCAAAGAAGGGAACGGAGCTGGGCAGGGGCTGGAGCCCCAGGAGCAGCTGAGGGAGCTGGGAAAGGGGCTCTGCCTGGAGAAAAGGAGGCTCAGGGGGGACCTTGTGGCTCTGCACAACTCCCTGAAAAGCAGGGGGCAGCAAGGGGGGTCGGGCTCTACTCCCGGCGAACAGGGACAGGGAGGAGAGGGAACGGCCTCAGGCTGGGCCAGGGGAGGGCCAGGTTGGACATGAGCAGGAATTTCCCCATGGAAAGGGTGGTCAGGCCTTGGCAGGGGCTGCCCAGGGAAGTTTGGAGTGCCCATCCCTGGAGGTGTGCAAGGAAGGCCTGGATGTGGCACTCAGGGCTCTGGGCTGGGGACAGTGTGGGCATCGGGCACAGCTGGCACTGCATGGGCTGGGAGGGGTTTTCCAGCCTCAGTGAGCCTGGGATTCTGAGAGAGCTCAGCACTACAAGCCTTGCCCCTGGAACTCAACAAGTCTCACAGAGCATCAGATCTATATGGTCTGCAACAAGGACCTGCTACCAAACCCTACAGGGCTCTTGTCTTTATAATACTTTCTACTTTTATTCATCAATTATCATACATATATGGATATATATATATATATCTCAACATATACATATATATACTATATTAAAAAAAGACAATCTCCTTACGTCAGCAAAAAGGAGTTTCAAAAATTACCACATACATTTATCTTGACTTCAAGAATACACATAACTTTCAGGCTTTGAAACATTTCATAGCAGAGCAATGATTGATATTGGATTACTCAAACCTGATAATCAGAGGCCTCTTCAGGTTTAGATTACATCTATAGCTATAAATTTAAAATATCATCTATGCAGCTGTATGTGGTTTTCAACACAGGTTTTTAAGATAATTGGAAAGTGCAGCTGCAATAATTCACAGTATGATTTTCTCAAATCATTACTTAAAAGCAGTGACAAACACATTTAATAGAAATACATATATTTCCCGTATTTCAGCTTGAAATGTTTCAAAGAAGCCCTTAGCACCAATCATGTATCAGATGACTTTTTAATGTATTATAATTTAGGCTAAGAATGGACTTACTCATGTTCTTAAACAGTCTTTCCATCCCAGCAAATACCTCCAGTAATTTTACATGTCAATGGAACAACATAATTCACTGAAAATCAGTTTTGTAAAATAATTTTAAGACAGCAAGTTGCAGCTCATACTGTATTTTAAGATTTTTATTTTCCTATTTTTGTTCTTTCAAAAATATTAATCCAGCACGAAGTAACTCAGAATACTTATTTTTATGCAATTTCTACTCATTATGATGATGATTCATCTGGAGATGTTGCCAGCAATGATAGCAACTTTGGAAATGCATGACATTCCATGGTGATATTTCTCTAATCAGCTATTTCTCTCTAAATTAATAGAGGATACGACCTGAATGCAGAACTATAAGAGATATATATGTTCTTGTTCATGTGCATAAACAAAACACAAATAGCCTTGATTGAGCTCTGGTGAGCTGGAAGTTCAGACTTTTTTTTGATTGCATTCAACTTCTTTCCACAAATAGACTATGATGAAGTTTGTCTATTATGTTTTTAACTAAAAGCTATTTAAAAAAAACCCCAACAACTTATCCCTGACATTAAAAAAAATTTAAATACCCTTTTCCTTCATTCACAACATAGACAGTTCCTGCACACTGTCAGACCACTCAGCAATTATTTATAATGGTTTGTTAGTCACTTTTGGTGGAAAGAAGAGTTTATCCCATTTTCGTACTTCATTATTGATATGATATGGTATCATTGTCACAATAGGATTCTTTGGTGATTTTTGATCTGTATGAAAATCATGAACAAACCAGTACTATCCTCCTTCTTAAATCAAAATATGTATCTGGATGGGCTCTCCTTAGACATAAAAATGATTACCACTAGCTTTCTGTTTGTCCGTGGACAGTTTTGAAATTTATACTCTGTCTCTGTTATTGAGAAACACACTTCCCTGGTGGTCAAATGCAATGACAGATTTTTGGGGAGAACAGGCAGCAATAAGGGTTTTTCATACATAACACAGCAAATCAAAGATATTCAGCACCACTGTCTCACGCTGGTTTTCAGAAGTACTGAGTGAATGAAGACTTCTACACAAACCAGGTGGGGAAAGCACCGAGGTACCTGACTGATGTCACTTGTCCATGCAGCTTTCTCCTGCCGTGACGGGGCTAAAAGCACAACCGTGAAAGGAGGAGCATCCGTAGGCTCCACTATGAGCTTGAAATCCAGGTGCCCAAACACCTGCCCAGAACCTTTTGCTTTACAGCCAGAGGGGGAGAGAAAAAGTCACAACGTGAAACTTCAGAGTATAAGACAAAGAGAACAGTGGTTTCATTTAAAATGAAAATTGCTTTAAAACATCTTCCAGATAAAGAGCAAATCCAAGTAGGTGTCCAACAACTCATTTTGTTGTTCACGTATGCCAAGCACAAAAATACTGGGATTTGCTCTTAAAGTTCTTTCTAACACCTGCATGCTAATATACCATCACCATACCAGAAGTATCAGGCAAATTAATGAAACTATTTCGACAGTTCAAGTGTAAAACTTGACAAAGTGCAGGACGGAAGCCAAATGGGTTAACAATAAAATCAGCTTGAGACCATGTTTTGTTATTCCATCTGAACAAGCTTGCAGTCCAGATTTGTGGGGAGCCCAAGACAAAAAACTTTCCATTAATTCCTCCAACTCATTCAACCCCCGTGTATTTTAGAAAGCTAATTATCTGCTGCTTATTTAAGTTGGTTTTTTGGGAGGTTTTATGGTTGGGTTTTTTTATTTAATTTTATTTTCTAAGATGCCCTGGGTGAACTAGTATACAAAAGACAGAAAATAATTTGTCACATTTCTCCAGCGAGCCCTCTTGAAAATCCAATAAAGGATGTCAATAGCAGGAACAAATACAACATAACAATCCCCCATCCGAGCCAGCATGTCCATTATTGGAACAGCCATTCCACTGTATCAGTTTTACACTGTATTCTACTGGTTTCATAAAAACATATCTATTTGCTCTTATATTAAAAAAAAAAAAAAAGGGTACTAATTTTAGGAAACTAGAAACTGTACTTACTACTGACAGCTGAATTTAACTTACAATCATCATCACTCGCTTCTGTCTCCTCGACCAGTGTGCACTCTATTAGAGACAGAACACCCCCTGTCTGGAAACAGAGCACATTTAACACAAATGTTATTTATTCCAATTTGTCACAAAGCTTTTTAAACGTTGACACACCTTACTCTAACATTTACATTACTCAGAGCTCTAAGGAAGATGCATCAATTTAATGATAAACATTTTTTCCTTATAGAACTAAACCTGGAGAGATTATATATCATTTTTCTTAATCCAACAGATGAATAGTACAATGTAAGAAACTTCTTTCACTTTTAACACACTGTAATTTATGTCACACACAGACTTGTTCACAGGTTCCTAAAAAGTTAACCAGAATTTCTTCTGCCGAATTTAAGTGAAATACATACAAGATTTTTTAAAGGTTCCATTAGACTCTTTATTTTGCACAAGTACTTGAACTATTTAAGAGGTGCAAAGTGAGAAAGCACATGAACCTTAATAACCTCTTGGTATGTCAAATTAAAATTCCATTCAACATCACCCACTACGTGAACTACCAACATCTCTTTATCCACAAGCCAGCACTATGAAAGCCTGATTCTCAACAAATGTAACAAGATTGTTCTTAGATGGCATTTTAGTTTAAGAGAACATGCTGTTCAGGAAAACAGAATTGACTTTGAAAATTAATTTTATTAGAGCTCTGGAAAATGTTAGTTGGCAATTCTGCAGGGTTGTACTGGCTGATTTATGCACTGAAAACTGACTTAAATTCAGTGCTACATACACTGAATTTATTCACTACTTCAAACAAATAGATACATCAATGCCTTGTTTCTAATCCCCAGTTTACTAGAATTAACTGGGTCTAAAAAAAGGAAATTGGCTGAATTCTATTATTTGCAATGAAAAGACAAAGCAGTTAAATACTGTGCACCACCCCACTTTTGTTTATAGCCACTAACACAAAGCTCAGGTTAAAGCCATAAAACAATAAAGTGTTGACAGTTCACCGAAGATGTGTTTTCATTGTGCAAATTAAATCATAATATAAAGTCCATACCTTAAGAAGATGCAGTTTTCCTCCTGAGCTTCTTGTGCAAATTAAAAAGTGTTTTGTAAACAAGAAGCATTGTCTTTCTCCTTCTTTCTTCAAAGACAACGAGCCCAAGCGCACTTTACTAAGCTTTCCCCTCTCAACTGAGGGGACCTGGATAAGGGAACCTGGTAATGAAGGTGCAAAGTTTACTGTATTATAGTAATATTTAGTAGGCAGTGCTCAAGTTGTTAATTCATTGAACGCTATTACGTTAATTAATGCAACTCTTCGTTCCGGTATCAATGTATATCAGTGTCTCTTTTCAGCACCAGTCAATCACTTTTTTATTGCACAAGTTCCCTTTGTTTCTTATTACAAATATACTCAAACAAGTACAGTCTAGACTAACACATGTGTACATGGCAGGATTAGACGTAGGGCTGATTAGGCAATTAAACACACTAAGAGGCCATTGATCAGAAAATGCAGCTGAACAGCAAACCCCACTTTGACAGCCACTACATTTGCGAAAGACAAGGCACTTCCAAGCCAAAGACACAAAGAATGGGAAGAACATGTTTTGAAGGAAAAGAGTTTGTGTATGCATGTGTGCCTGTGTGCAAGAGAGATGGAAATGAAGCACATTTCTTCTTATCTTGTACTGCATAACTGTCAGTGCTCCACAGCTCATCTGAAATGTGTTACCAGTGAAACACTCCCGAACTAAATTGAACCTGCTTACATAAGCCTGAATTAGTGCTTTGCAGAGCTCCAGGCTGGGGACAGCTCGGCTTCTCTGCTGTTTCACATCTCAGTCTCTGACCAACTTTTCCAGATTGATACCACCATGTGTATCACCTCCAAATTTGGAGCAGGAGTTAAATTTGGTGGTGAAGTGCAACTCCTCTGTATATTAAACAGAAAGATTTCTACCATACAACTTGCTGTTAGCAGACAGGGCAGCCAAGAGACCTCCTAGTCTCATTCCCACACATCTCTCCTCACTATTACCTCTACACTGGCTCTTGTCTGATTCCAGCACCAGGTACTAATACAGCTAAACCAGCAGGAAACCAGTGCTAGGAAGAGGCAGCTGACTTAGCTTCCTGATAGGAGCAAGGTCAAAAACCACCAAAAAACTGATGATGCAAATGGAGCTACACAGCAGAACAAGCAGGAGGAGAAGGCTTTGACCTGCCTCTTCCAGATATGAACTAGCACAGCTGCACCAAAGCTCAACGTAGTGGCAGAATCCTGACACAATGCCAGCCTGACAGAACTACCCATGAAATATTAGATTAGTAATTCTTACTCTAGGTTGTCAAAAGAATTATCTTGCTCAAAGGTCACATATGCAGTCTTAAATTAACAAATAGAGAAATTACAGTAACTAAGAAAGCTGCTATTTATCTACTTTTTTTTTTCTACCCTTATCTCTCTATATATATTCAATTAGCCTTAAGTTAATAACATGTAAACTTCTACTGACACAGGAAAATACACAGCAGCAAATTTGCCAGAGAACAGTGTTCTCTGACAGACATTTCACATTTAGACTAAACGTGTATAACAAGACTTGTATCATCCAAACAGAACAGTGAAGCTGTGCTCTAGAATTTTGCAGAGGAATTTGGAACATTTCAAGTTCACTTACATTCTGACCCAAACCCATAAATATTTATAGGCTGTTGTGCATTTCCCCTGGACAAACAGCCAACCTGCCTCAGCTGTGAGAGACAGGGAGGACATCATTTCCATGTGTTGGAACAGTGACTTTTCCATGTTACACTGACTGTCCCTCAAGCCACGTTGCAAGGCCAGGATGTTCAAAACAATTCCCAGAAAAAATTCCCAGGGTACTTTTAGTACTAAAATTCCATCTACATATTTAGGGTAGCAATATTCAATCTGTACATTCTGTTTCTGCTTTGCTTATTAGAGTAATAGTGTCTATATATATGATTTGCTTACAGATGTAAGTTTATAGTTAACATTACTTATTTATTTATTTATTCATTAGCAAGCTTTCAGGATTAACATACTCTGTTCTGCCATAATGGGCTGAAGCTTGAGCAATGTTCTTGCATGGAGCTGAAATACTGTTTAATAAGGTAAAACAGAGCAAACCTCTTTCTAAAAGCAGAAAACAGAGTCTGCATTTTCTCTCTTTCACATTTACAGAGAGGAACATATCTCCTACACATACTGCATGGCTGACACCAAGCAAGGACCTTGGGCATTCTCATCAGGCTTTAGTGGTTAACAAAACTGGGCACTGGCTCTACCACAGATTTCCTCTTAAGGAAAAAAATGGTCACAATTGGCCAATGTACAGATGCAATGAGCAAGTGAAGCTAATTTTAGAACATTCACTAACAGTATAGTTTAGACAATAGTGTAATCCCAGGAATTTTTATCCAGCCACAGGTCTAAGCACTTTCAGCACTTCAATGCTTCAACAGTCACTCTCTCAGCCTTCGTTCAATCCAAGGAATATAAAAGGCTGTATTTATAAACAACCCAAACATTTAGAACTCTACACTGAACTGTCTGATTTACCAACTCAGTCTGGCTTTCCCCATGCTGAAGATTTTGGAGCTTGTTACTCTTTTTTTGTTGTTTGTTTTTACTGTGCAGAGGGTTAAACACTGGAAGGGGTTGCTCATTCAGAGGGGCTGTGGAGTCTCTGTCCTTGGAAACAACCAAATCCTGACTGGACTTGGCAGAAAGCAACCTCCTCCAGCTGGTGCTGCTTTGAGACTAGAATGGATCATTTGCACAAGTCCCTTCCAACTTCAGCCACTGCATGATTTTGTGGTTATGATATCTTTATCAGCAGAGGTAAATTCACAGCAGCTGATGGCAGAAACATCAGTGTGTGAAGGCACTAGAGGGGCTCGAGGTGCCCAGTTGTCTGGATATCAACAGATTTGAGAGTCCCTGCGTGTCCTTTGGCCTCACAAAGAAAATGTTCCTCACTTGTTTGTGTGCCTGACTACAAAAACTGCACCTAAGTAAGAGGCAGGGAAAATCAGACCCCAAGAAACTCGAAGAAGAATTCACAATCTGCATTGCAAAACACTGCCAGGGACAGTTCCTGTGGTCTCAACACGTACAACTTAACAGAATCAGTCTCTTCTTAGAAAAGTAAAGTCAATAACACAGACAAAGTTGTAATTAACATCCACAGAAAAAGCCTGAACAAAGGTAAAGGCACCTCTCTCCTGTTTTAAGTTGAAAAAGAAGTTCTTATACCCATCTACACTAATCAACACAACAAATAGAAGCCCAACTGAAATTAGAGGAGATGGTCATCACTGCCCAAGTGACCCCACGGTCAGATGTAAAAGGACAATGGGCTCCATTACTTCATTTGCTTTATTCAGATTTCTGCCCTTGCACAGAATCACAGGCAGTGGATGTTCCACCAGATAAACTGATACAGCCTTCTGTAACACACACTCTTGTCCACTGCCCTCTGAATGTGTGCCTAGAAATAAATCAGAATTTAATTTTCTTACAGCATTTGGCCTGGGTCTAACAGTCCAACAGCAATTTGTTCAGACTGATTCCCACAGAAAAAATTCTAAGTTTTACCAAAGAAACAGTGGGTACACAGGCAAAATATTACCAGTCTGTCTTAAGGGGAAAAAACCCAATGAATATATAAATACGTATTTGTCTTACGTATTGTAATAATCTGGAAAAAAAAATCTAAAATTTAATTAAATTTCATAGTACAAGTCAACCTAGGATAATCACAGCCTTATAATTTTTTGGCTGTGGGTGCAAAACAACTTGTTTTTTTTCTTAATGCCATATTCATAACTCTTAGAACACCTCAGAGACAACAAATGCATATATTTAATGACGAAGCAAGTAATTTAATAGCAGCTATTGTAAAAACAATACTGGAAGTTATTAGAGAAAATTTAATAGTTTGGCCACATAACTACAGAAACAGCACAAAATGCATTTCAAAATGTATAGAAAGCCTATTAATTACCAGCTGTGATATGGCCCCATTAAATACCAGATGTTCTGCTGAGGTTATCTGGAAAAGGTTGCATGAAGGGATGGACCTAAATTATATTCCTAACCTTTCATGAGTATATTTAACACTTTTCAGCACAAAAGACCAAAACCAGTCAAAATCCTACAACACAGCTCTGTAGTTACTGTGTACAAACCCAATAACTTGCTCTAAGAGATCCAAAGTAAAATATTATATAAATGGGAGAAAAATAAGCAGTTGAAGTAAATACCACCAAGTAAGAATTGTAACCAGTTTGCAGTTCCTGGAAAAAACTGTCCCTTACTTAAAATGGAAAAGTTATTCTAGCACAGTTTTTTGGAACTTAACAACAAATTCCACCCCAGCTATAACTGATTTTCAACAGAAAGAGTTTCCAAAACTACCATCAATAGACAGAAAGGGAAACAGTGCTGCTCTTCCCCTGCTCCATCCCCTTTGGACCACAGTCCAGGCAGAATGTGAATGACTGTCCCATGGTGGCTTTGCCACTCACTGCTGCTGATGTTCATGGTTCCTGAAGAGAACAGTTCAGAACTGAGGTCCAACTGCAGCCCAAAACCTCCAGTTTTCACGGCATTTTGTGACTCACCCTGTAGGGACCAGGGGCAGGCTCAGGATGCTGACAGAACCCCATGCAGTGCCCAGCCTGGCAATGACAGTGTGACCTCTGCTGCCTTTAGAGCAGTTTTTCGTGAGTATATGGGCAGTTTTGCAGAGGAATGTCTTACCTTGGCGTATAAAGGTTTGGCTGGTATCTAGCAATATGTCACAGCCCTCCACTATGGTCCTTTCTATGGCTAGGTTCTTCCGGATGTTTTCTGTGTCACTCACTTCATCATGCATCACCCTGTTGGAGACAAAGCAAAATGCACTTTATCTCCCCAAAATGTGCCTCACACCTGCTGCGTCTGTTTTCACTTACAGAGTGCAGACACAGCACATGCCCTTCACCATCTGCTGCAGAACAGATCTACCCACCCAGTGCCTCATCACTCCAGAGCAGGTCTCTTGTCTTTTTTTCTCTTCTTTTCAAACAATTCTTGTGATCATTATGATTTTTCAGCAGTGGAGCCAGTTTTGCCAGACTTGTTTAGAGACTATTCCTGAACACATCTGACAGATGCCACCAAGCTACAAACACTTCACAGCTGATAGAAGTTGATCCTTAATGGACTAATGCCACAAACAGGGAAGTTTTGCCTAGAATTGTGTAGGGCACATTGTAGATTTCCTCTCCATGGCTTTAGGGTCCCACTCTGTTCCTGCTGCATCTTTACATCTCAATGTATCAATTCCTTCCTTCCTTCTTTCATTCCTTCCTTCCCTCCTTCTTGTTGCTTTCTCTCTCTTATTTCTTCCTTTATTTTGGGGTTTCTACTNAGAATTGTGTAGGGCACATTGTAGATTTCCTCTCCATGGCTTTAGGGTCCCACTCTGTTCCTGCTGCATCTTTACATCTCAATGTATCAATTCCTTCCTTCCTTCTTTCATTCCTTCCTTCCCTCCTTCTTGTTGCTTTCTCTCTCTTATTTCTTCCTTTATTTTGGGGTTTCTACTCCCTTCCCAAACCTTCCCAAACCTTCCCAAACCTCCCCAAACCTTCCCAAACCTTCCCTTCCCTTTTTCCTTCCCTTCCCAAACCTTCCCTTCCCTTTTTCCTTCCCTTCCCTTTTACATTTCCCTCTCCTTTTTCCTTTCCTTTCCTTTTCCCTTTCCTTCTCCCTTTCCTTTTTTTTCTCTGCCTCAACCATCACAGTCTTGATACTTCACCATTTACGTTCTCTTACTGGTTTTTTTTTTTCAGAGGCATCCTCCCCTTACTGGGAAAAATACAGATTTTTGTTTCAATGCTGAAACCAACCCAGGAGTTTATATGACCTTTTCCTAAATTGGAACTGGACTACACTTTCTGGAATCTCCTCCTCCCTCACAACTACATTAAAGGGATGGAAATGAGTCACTTTATTTTATATTTATGGTCTATACTGACTTTATGAGAAGAGAGGATCAGTCAGTCTCAGACTCCAATTTTGAATGTTCAGTGATGAATCAGTTGGATCAGCAATGAACTCTGACTTACAAGATGAAGCCAACCCAAAGCTGATTGATCTGCTTATGCAGATCTTTTACAACTAAATATTCTCCAAGCACATCTTTAGTGAATACTCCAGACACTGAATATTTATATCCTGGAGTTCACTCATGGTCTCCTTGTTCACAGCAGAACACTCAGTTTCCCAGAGAGGAGAACCACATTTCTCACTGGGCTGATGAGAGGAACATCTGAGAAAGGTCTGGAGGTTCAGGGAAGAGCTTCATTTTGCAGGTTTCCACAGGGAGCATTAGTTCTCGGAATATATCTTTAGTTCCTGCTTATCTGGCATTATTTGAAGCATATATTAAAGTCAGTTTTCACATCAGCAGGCAAAAACTATAACACAGGTAGAGAACTAAGTACTTTCCAAGACTCTGGTTATTTAAAATGCCCTTCTCTCTTTAAATGAAGAAAAAAAAATTTCTTTATGTAAAGAAAACTGCTCTGTTCATAACCCAGGAGTAGGTGGTTTCTATAGTGATTTCAATTCTCCCCTAACCAAAATACAAGGAGACACTTGTAGATATAGGTT
>VZRO01000434.1:620187-662271 GCA_013397915.1 Daphoenositta chrysoptera | reverse complement strand
ACAAAATATTACACTGGGATATTTTTGTTATTTTTCATTATTTTCTAAAGTCACAGAACTAATTCAAAATAAAGAAAAAGAGGTTTTTCTTTTCAAAACCCTGAATTCAAAATTATCAGACATAAGGTAGAAAACTCTTACCTTGAAAGTTCTTCTAGTTTAGATTTAGCAAATTCAAGGCTTTTTCTCTCAACATGTTCGTGTGGTGTGTGAGCCAAAAGTTCATGAAGAGTTATAATGTATCTGGGAATCTTGAAACCAATAAGGTATAATATCAGTTAATCCATATATACCTTCCCTCAATTTTCATAGATTATGAGCATGTAAATTTCTTTTGACATTGAAAATACCAGGTGACCTGTCTGCATTCAGATATAGTTCACATTGCACAAAAGGAGATTGAAGAATGTCCAGGATTTGACTATTAAAGGCTACAAGGTAACAAGGACCCTTCAGAGCTTTTAACCACAGTAAGAAGGACCCTTCAGAGCTTTTAACCAGAACCAAGCGACGGTGCAGCATAACTTGTCTGACACAACAAGAATTATGTAGGAGGAGGCAACTTTATGCTCAAGTGGAAAGTCATCAGCAATGACATAATAACATTTCTCATCACACAGGAACAGGACCATCTCTTCCCCTCCATTGACCTGGTTTCAACTCAACCCAAAAAAACCCCAAACCCATAAAAACTGTAAAATATACCACCTCAAAATTTAAAAAGTATTGTTGCAGGTGCTAATGGCTCCTTGGGCTAATATGAATAACCAGCACTAACATATGTGCCACTGATACCCCTTTTTAAATTTCTTTCTCTGTCTGGGTTACCAATAATTGAACAAAATGAGGAGGTTTGCTATTCCTTTGATGAGTAAAATATCAGGTTAAATGAAAAAGACACAAAATTACCAGACCAGTGCTTGACAGACATCTTAAAACAGCTGCAAATGTCTAATCCAGGCTGATCACAGTAAAATATCAGGAGGGTAAGTACAGTTTTCAAAACTCTTGCTGTTTATTTTTTATTTTCTAAAGACCAAGTCACTCGAGAATGAAGTGGGGAGAAAGATACAAAATGTATTCCCAGTAATATGCTTATGGCTGCTCTAAGTTGCTGTATGTCATCTCTCTCTGGACTTTATAATCAGAGGTCCTAAGTCAAGGAACTGCTCCTTGGCAATTTATTTTGGTGCTATCCCCATCCCACACTCCCTTGCAACATTCCTAAGACTCTGAGCAAAGATGAGCCAGCATAGCTGGGGAAGAGATCTCTGCAGGCAGAGTGTTGGTGTAACAACAAAATAAATTAAACTAAACTAATTTGCAGGAGACTGTTTCTAGTTAAGAAAGAAGAGCCTTCAATCGATTATAATACCAGTAACATAAAATGAAAAGTAAAACCAAACATACACAAAAAATACACAGGGACTACCTGAAACATGGGGTAGGTAAGGAAAGTTTCCAGCATCCGGCCCTCACATGCTGGGTTGGCTTCATATTGCTTCAAGAGTTTGTCAAAATCTCTATTTTGCTTACAGTTTGCCAGTACTTGTAGGCTATATTGATGATTCCGAACAAATTCTTGATATATGTTCAGCATTGGCAGCAGAATGTCAAATAAGTCAGCTAGAAAAAGCAGAGAAATTACTTTTTTTCCCCAGCTACCTACCAACTGAAATACATTTTTAAAGAAAGCAGTGTTTTCTCTGGAAGTGAATTACTATAATCAGTTCTGTTTCCAATATACTGACAATTAAGAAACATTAAACATAGCTTTTTCACCTGTGCAGTGATGGTTCTTCTGACTACCTAATAGTCAAACAGTATTATCAAACATACAAGTCTTCTCAATGCTTAGGGCAGAGCATTTCTCATATACAGACCATTACTGCCCACGTGGGATTCCCACTACATCTGATCTTGTGGTTTTAATTCTGCAAATGCATTGCCTTCAAAAAGAACTTTTAAGAAGTCGTGTCTTAAAAAAAAAAAAAACCCTACTGATTTTTCAAAAACAAATATGAAACTTATACCCTTACAGAAAATAAAGTAACTTACCTAGAATTAAGGTAGGCCAGTTAGCTATTCTTGCTTTTAAGCCCTGGTGAAATATCTCATGAAGAAACATGATTGTTTCACTGAAAAATAAATATTTAAACAAGCAAAAAGACAATTCTGGTTTTATTTTCTGACTAATAACTCACAGAGAAACACCTCTTCCTCTTTTGCACTTTGCTAAAAAAAAAAACAGAAGACAGTTATTGTTATGGAAATAAGTGCTTCCTTTCAGTGCATTGTTTAAAAATACTAGCTCAGTTCTTCTAAAAAACACATAGTATTTGGTGTAGAAATATTCTAACATTGTATTCATATTCTAACAAGGAAAAGGAAACCTGCCTCATGACTAAAGAACATATTCTATTTCTTAGAAGTTTGGCGTAGACTTGGATGCAATCCCAATCCTGTATCTAATGTTAGATGCCTCCTGGGTTACTTGAACATGCTCATTACAACAGCACTTGGATGCCTAATGAAAGAACAATTCTTTTTTTGCAGGATATGAAAAGACAAGTGAGAGGGAAGGAGACTCCTTAGGCAGGACAACAGAAAATAGAAGCTTTGACATACTCATCCTCAGGGTCTTATCGGGATCATATGAGGCCACTAAGTCCAGTTTTGCTCTCTTAAGAGAAAAAAGAAACAGGAAAGGTGACAGAAAATTATGAGAACTGCCCCAAGAGGCACCATCTGTCCTTTTTTCGCTCTAGCAGAGGAAGACACAGAATGAAGGTAGGTAAAGAGGACGTGCTGGTTTCCAACATCATCACCTGCAGCACCTTTGCCTTTCAGCCCTGGAAACATGGTCTGGCTCAGTGACACCACCTGCACCAGAGCCAAAAACAAGGTCCAGGCCTCTCTACTGTCAGCTGAACCAGAATGGGGAGAAGTAGTCAGGGAAACCCACAAAAAAAAAAAAAAAAAAAAAAAAAAAAACCAACAAATAAAATGCACAAAAACTACCCAAAACAAAAAAAAATCCCAAATAAAACCCCCATACCTGTTGAGGAAAATGCTACTGACATCATCATGACTAATGGGCGGTTTCTTGGAGCTCGCTGCCATCCTCAGGGGCCGCAGGAAACAGTTCACCAGGACATAAAGCTGGTGCACATACTCAGACTCAGCCTCCACCATGTTGAAAACTATCTGGTTCCTCTTCCTCATGCTCTCTGCATGAGGAGAACAAATATAATCTTGGACAATAGTTTTCCATTTTCTTCTGCATAACCAGCCCCGCATAAAGCTCTGAACCTATAGAGGGATCAAGCAGAAAAAGAAAATAAGAAAAAAACCACATTACATGACTTATCATAAGCTCTTCACTGTAGAAATAGCCCTCAAAATTAAAAGCCTTTGCTTAAAAATAAAAATATTGACTTACTGATATATAAGTGTTTTGTAATTAATTTTTTTTTTACATTTCTATTTGTTAAGAGTCATTATTTTTGCCAGGAAACAGACTGTAAAGACATGGCATACATATAAGGGAATCTTCCACTGCAAGCTCAAGCGTTGCCCCCTTCCTACCAGCACAGCAAGGGTGTGCAGTTCCTTCTTCCTCCCCTTACACATTTCTCTCATACCCCAAAGGTATCCTGAATACTTCCAGGTAACACTTTCCAACACAGACTCAATATCCTTATTGGCAGAATTCTTAAATAATTTCTTAAATTCAGTTTGCTTTCCATTTTGAACAGATAACACTTGGCATCTGTATTTAAAGCTGTATATCAATATATTGCTTGGTATCAGACACCAAGGCAACAAACACGTTATTCAAAGAGACAGATTTTTGGCATTCTTAAAAAGCACCTCTATGTCATGGGAAAATCTAACTAAGCACAATATCTATTGAAGATGCAAGTGGATTAAAGATTACAGAAGATGTCTACATCTGGTCACAGGAAATTTCGTTATGTCTGTGCCCTGATCTTGATATGAAGATCATTAATCTTGAAAGAGAAGTGCAAAATTTCACTGGTATCAGTTTACTTTGAAAAAATAACTTGGGAAAAAAGGGGGCCCAACTGTCAAAATTATCAAGGTGAAGAATGCAGTGATTTACACACAGATCAAAAGCTCTCTCGCTCCTAAAAGGGGCATTTCCAGCTTCTATGACAATGGTTAAATGAAAACTCACACGAAGTTACCAGCTCAGTGCTGACGCTGGCTCAGACTGCACACCCCAGAAAAAGATGGAAACTAGACACATTCCATAAAGGATATTACGCAAATACATCACGGGATAAAATGTGGCACTAAAATATATATAATTAAGGAGGTTTTAGTAGGGGCAGAGCAAAGGAAGACTTGTGATTTGACTGTATTTAAAGAAAATAAATAAAACTAGACAGAGTAAAATACAGAACTACACCCCTCATCCCACCCTTCTCCCTTTCAGCACAAAGGACTTCATGTTTACCTTCTTAATTTTTTTAATATCTGGATCTTCATCTTCCTGGTTGCCTTGATAAGGTCGCATTTTTTCCTTTGTTTTATTCAGTGCTACAATCTGAAAACCAAACATTCATTAAATGCTTCCTTGAGCTAATGAAACCCTTACTTGGAGAACTAAGAGAACAGTAGTTTCCCCTTCCCCCAGCCCCTGGAAGGGGCACAGAATCACAAGCACACGTTTGGCGACAGGAACTGGACACTTCTCATTACAGATCTCTGTCCAACTGGAAGAGGGACCAGGAATGAGCAGGTTTTCCTCCCAAAACCAACTGTGCCTTTTGGGCTTTATCAGCTCCGGACTGCAACAAGTATTTTAACAGCATCCCGGGAATGAGAGCAGTCTGGAACAGTTCTTAACACCATCACAACCAAAGGCCCTGTGCTGGGATCAAACTCAAACCTGAAGGCAGGGAGGAAACAATGCCAACAGTGGAACCCATTCTGCAAAGCCGTGTGTCATCCTAAACCCTCTGTCAGGAAAAGTAATCTAATCAGTTTAACAGGCCCCAATATTTCTAAGAAAATTATTTGTCCAAGGAGTCACTAGGGGACCATTACCTATTGATCTCACTGGGTTCTGCCATTTTCACAAAATAGTACAGAAACATTGAATACCACTGCAATGCACACAGCAAAATGCTACAATCCAGTGATTCCCTGGTGGGTCTGGAACACACCTCTGACTTCAGCCTCTCAATCTCCGTGTCCTGGTCCTCCAGCTGGTGCCGGAGCTGGTTGGCTGCAACCTTCTCGGTCTCCACAATCTGCACCAGGTGGATGTACTTCTGCATCAGCACCTCCCGCTCAATCAGGATGTCTGAGTAGCTGGCAGGGAAAGCACAGGTCAGTAAAAACAGCCAGATATTGGTCTTCATCCCCTGTTATGAGATTTGGAGAGATAAACATGGCCCCAGTGACAAGAAGCCTGCAAATCCATGTTTGTTTGGCTTAAGCTGTAGCATACACGTTGATCATAAACCACCCAAATCATAACCACTAAATCATCCCCACTGAGAGAGTTTAATATCTTTTTTATACACAGGTGCTACAGTACCCAGTTTCACAGTATCCAATTACTGAGAGCAGGATAACTGCACTTTTTATGAGCTTCTCATTCTCACACTAAGCCCAAGAATTCTATAAATCCAATTTGTTCTATTTATTTTAAGGTCTTGATTTTTTCCCATCTTTTGGGAGGACTTGGGGGAGCATGTAGCACTTCATCAGAACTAATTCTCTCCATCTACCAGATCTCTTTATGGAAGAATTCCCATCAAAACTGTCGTTTTAGTGTGCTAACACATGTTTTATTCTTTAGGCCATTTTAAGATTACTGAAATAAATGCCTTTAATCTAATCAGTATCAGGAACCATGGTACCATTCTTTCTTTTAGCTCTTGGGCAGCTTTTTCCTGAAAAGGGACAATATCCCTAGTGCAATTAGATGCCACAGTCAGAGCACCACATATGCTTCTCATCTTCAACTAGACGAGAAATCAGCTTCTCCCTCTGCAGCATCTTCACCAGACTGACCCTGAAGCAACAAAATCAAAACGCTTTGCTGCCTCTTACCCCAAGTTTCAGGAAGGTTGTTCCTCTGAGAGTTGTGTAAATTTACAAGATAAAGACCACACAAAACATAGCAGAATGGAAGCTCTAAATCTTTAAGAAGGGATCCCTCACTATTTAATATCACATCTTTTTCCACTGTTGAGTTTGAGTACAGGATTTAACAGAAGGAATTTTTGGACTGCAAATCTCTTCCTTTTATATTTCTTCCCACTTGTTATAGAACTCATAAAACAATGAACATTTGCTATTAAATATTGTGAGGCTTTTAAAATTGCAATAATGTGCATACTCTATAGTGTGGTTTTTCTGTACACATTTACTTGTATTTCAGTCAGTGTTAGTGCACTTTACACTGGAGGAGACCAATATTAAGCACAGCTATTGAATTAAACACCTAACCTGGAAAACATGCTTAGATTTAAAATAATTAGAATAAGTTCCCACAGCTATCATAAAGTAAAAGTTTTTCTTCCTTGTACAGATTATAAAAACAATAAGAAGTGAATTTGATTCTATTACATTTGCTGTTATATTTTGACTACTGCAATACATTGTAATTGTAAACAATACATTGAAAAAAGGAAGGTCAGAGCACCTCTTTCCAAAAAGTAAAAAACATACATAAATAAATCTGTCATGAAGCAATCCACTTATTTTTTGCTGTGCAATAACAGCAATGAAGTATGAGATTAGTTCTTTAGAAGTTTTCAATAATAATTTGTTTTGTTTTGCAAGAATTCTGGGGTTTTTTTCACAGACCAGAGTACTTCATCTCTTTGGACCCTAAAAAGGCATTTCTACGTTCTAAAAAGTGTCTATTTAAAAATACAGCTAGCACTAATTGTTTTACAATTTTATGAAGATAAAAATATAGGTAACACATGTAATAAAAAGCTTTACTTGATTTACATTTAATATAAACAGTCTTTCCTACTTAAAACCAAACCCAGCCAGGTGAAATGCCCTCTTTTTCTATTTATCCTTTTCAAAATGTTCTTAAAGATTTGCTACCCATTTTTTCCAATACAGAATTTGACGGGTTTCACTTTGGATTTATTCAAACTGAGGAAAATAGTAGGAAAATAGTAGGACACACACTCATAAAGGATGAACTGCTGACATAGGACCCAAGATATTGTTACATACAGTGCTTTTCTTTCACTTCTTTGTTTCCTCCTATAGGGAAGAAACTCCATGTATATTTTTCAGCTTCTTTAAATGCATTAGGTTGGACTTCCACAGCTTTGTTTTACTGGGGAACAAAAAACTTCGCTCTGGAAGACTGAAGTTTTTGTTCTTTTGAGACGTTCTTAGAGCAATTCACCAGGGTGGCTTTGGCTGTCTAAAATGTCATGCTCAGCCTGAAACCAAACAACCATCTCCTTCACTCCCATAATTAGCAGTATGAAGAAGAGTTAATTTAAAAAGCCTGTGTACACCTACACTAACTTAGAATAGGCTAAATCCATTTTCCTTCTCAAAACTACTGCTAGGAAGGGAAAAATTAGAGGCTTTTGGCATAAACTTCACATACTTCCAACTGCCCTTTCCATCCATCTCTGTGCATGCCTGAGTAGAGGTCACGATGTCCAAATGTGTTAACCTGAATATCCAGAGTAATCCCAGGAGCCTTACAAGAGGACAGGGTTTCAATACTGACACAAACATACATGTATAAAAAATTCTTGTCGGAGAAAATTGTACCAAAATGTTCCAATGTCAGAGGAACACAAAAAATATATAAAACAACTTGTAAGCAGCCAGCCTAGATCTGGTTCTGTGTCTGGGGTCTCGTTTAACAGAAAGAAACAACTGCTGCAAACCTCAGCTGACATGAATTTGTATTAATATTTTATTGAGAGAAGCGATTCTGTAACGTGTAGTATAGATAAAACATCCTGAAAGCTGAGGCTGAACCTATCTACTACCACCATCTGTAGAGACAGGGCTCAAACCAGGTATTTCAAAAAGCTCTGACTGACCACCACCTACCACATGGAGGGAGGAAGAAATGAATAAAGTCCTGAAAGAAACTGCTTCGCCATTTAGGCTGACATGCTCAGAAAATGTAGGAAAACTGGAGAAAGTTTAACCATAGCCTTATTATTAAAGACTCATTGCTCTGGCAGCCAGCCAGGAGAGAAGTTCCAGTAGTGCTACCAGCCAATATGTTTGAGTTTTGTCCCAAACTCAGACCAGAGTTGTAGTTCATTGGAGCACTCCAGGCTAATTGTACCAAAGATGCTCAGGCTGCTGGAAGAACCAGGCATTGGGTCTGGCCACATCAAATCACCCTCTTGAAAAGCAGAATGCACAACCTAATTCACTCATTATGAAAACCAGGCTCTGGCTGTCTGGAGGCAGAAGAAATTGCCTGCATCTGTTCCCACACCCACCTCAAGCAGCTGTAGGATCCTTAATAGAGGAGAAACAGCCTCCAGACGGGTTTCAAAGCCTGATGGCACAGTCACAGCCACAGCAGGGATGGGAACAGTAAAAGCTGCAGTAGAACTTAGCCAATCTTTCCCTGTGACTCTAAGCAAGGTGCCTCGGGAGAGCACCAGTGCACAGAAACCGTCAACCTTTAATGAACTCCTGTGTGATCTGGAGGTCCAAGGAATCCCATTGGCTGCCAGAGCCACACGGCACCGTGAGAACTCGACACCCCAAACAAATTTTACTACATGATCCTTTTAACTGAGGGAGAAATAGCAGCTGGAATAAAGAGCCTTTGGAAGGGTGGACCCAACAACCAAAGCACCCAAACCATGTCGGTGAGGAATGGCTCACTCAGGAGCATGGGTGTATGGGGAGTGAATGCTACCCTCTTGGGTGGGATGGGGACTGTGCTGAAAGCACCTCTCATCAGCCAGTGTGTCACCCCTCAGACTTACAGCTCACACCAAAACTAGCTGTTCCCATGGTCCTGGCACTCCAGACAGGAAAATCTGACCATAGGAATTTATCCACAAACTGGAGGAGAATGGCACCTCATCCCATTTTGCAAAAGTGAGATAGAACTCAAAGCATGAGCAGCCATGAATCACAGAATCACAGCATGGCTTGGGTTGAAGGGACATTAAAGATCACCTAGTGCCACCCCTGCCATGGGCAGAGACACCTTCCACTGTCCCAGGCTGCTCCAAGCCCCGTCCAACCTGGCCTTGGACACTTCCAGGGATCCAGGGGCAGCCACAGCTTCTCTGGGCACCCTGTGTCAGGGCCTCCCCACCCTCACAGGGAACAATTCCTTCTTAATATCAATTTTAACACCTTCTTTTAGTTTAATACTATTCCCCCTCATCCTCTTGCAATCTGCCCATGTAAAACATCATTCTCCCTCTTTTTCATAAGCCCCCTTTAAAAGGGAAGCTCATGAAAGGCTGCATGAGGTGTGTCCAGAGCCCATGGAAAGGCTCTCCACATCTCCTCTTAGGCTGAGAAGAGCCTGAGAGTTCAATCACACCGGGGTGTGAAGCTTTTTATGAGATACAGGGAAGAGCATTTTGGGATTGTACAAGGCTAGTTAAGGAAGTGCAGGAACAAAAGGCAGGGAAACAGGGCATGAAAGAGGTTTGAGGAATAGCAAGCTTTGGAAAACACAGATATAAGGGGATACAAAGGAGAAAAAGGATCACATGTAACCAGACTGATCAATACACTCATCTGGCCATGATCCACACATCATCACCACTACCCATCCGCCTTCTCATCAAACCCCACTTCTCACTCCTTTCCTTGGCGAGGGGACTCCATCTGTGCATCCAGGGAGCTCTCAATGCCACCTTCTGGAACTGGGACCATGAGGCCACAGGTCCCTCCAGTGCCAGCACCACATTGAAGAGGTGGGAGGTGTGAGCTTGGCCTGGGTGTGTGACCACCAGCCATAGCCAAGCCGGGCAAGCCAAGCTCTGGGGATGCAACAAGGCCCAGCTGGATCGAGACTCTGATTTGGCTTCTGGAGGGCACCAGAGACCCAACCCAGCTTCTGGGAACATGATGAGGTTGGGTGGCTGGCTGAGAAATGACGTTGCAGACCTGTGTGTGCCCAGCTGGAGCCAAGAGCAGAATGGGTACCTGCAGAAGCTGGGGATGGAGGGTCCGGGAGCAGCTCCTCACCAGCCTGCACAGCTCAGTTATTTCCTGGGGAGCCCATCCTGTGTGTGTGTATTGGATGTACCTCTCTGCCTCACTGCCAGCCCACCAGAAAACACAAAATCGTGGTTATTAAAGCACCAGGCCTCAGCTAATAAAGCTTCACTGAGCAAGGCATCAGTACAAGGCAGCTCTGAGCTGCCACACTGAGCTTACAACCACTTGCAAAATACTGTGTAAAATACACAGCATACTGTGTAAAATACACAGTGCCTACAAATCTGAGAGAAAGCCTTTTTGCTTCTGTTTGTTTTTAATTTTAAATTGCCAGTTAGAGGGCAGTAGTTCCTCGTACACCTTAAACAGTGACCAGATGAAAGAAGCATTCCCATTTTCCTCCCTGCTCTTCTCCCACATCACCCGTTCAGTGAACAGACCTGGAGGAATGAGATGGCAATAAATAAAGAAAGCATAATTCCTTTTCAAATCAGTTTCCCAATTAAGTTCACACTTGTGCCTGCATGAAAGAAGGGTTTTCATTCCCACACCTGGTAAATTTAAGCCTTTGGAATAAGTTAAAGTAGAGAAGTCCAGTAAATTTTATTAATACTGCATCCATATGAAAGAAAAAAAAAAGCATAGAAGTTTTTGAGCTAAATGCAAAAAAACCCTTTGAAATGTAGAAGAATTTGTAAGAGAGGGTGATAAGTATACCTCAGTGTATTCAGGGTGAAACAGATTTTTTCATAAGAGAACAAGTTCTGGAAGAAAGCCAAAAACAGGACTTCCAGATGCAGTCACTGACAGAGGAATTAGGATTTGCCAGGAATAAATCCTCCTGCCCAAAAATGTAGTTCAGAAGAAGCAAACCACGCTCTGCCACCCTGGATATTACTGAGAAACCAAAATACTGAAAATTCAAATAAAATGGAAGGAAAAGAAAAGTAAGAACAGATGTGGAACTGATAATGAGGTCCCATTAAAATATACTGGATTAAACATCCCAGTTACAGCTCAAAAGCCAAACAGTCCACCACATGAGGAGAGGGCACTCTGGGCAGAAACAACGGACAATGTCACAGCAGAAAAAATCCTTTATTTATGTACTGGCATCCAAATAAATTACTTATGTACCCAGAGTGAGCCACAGAGTACATTGAGATTGGAGTATCCTTTTTTCAATACTCTGTTTATAACTTACAAAGTAAATAAACATGGAAGAAATTTTGACAGCTACAAACATGTGCTTGGCAAAAAAAAAAAATCATGAAAAGCAGTCCAAAATCAGATTAATTAGATTTTCTATATGTCAATCTAAGAAAACATAAAAGCTCAACTACCTCAATTGCATTGTCTCAGCTAGCACATGTCTTACCCTCACAGCTCCTCGTGAGGGTAAGACCCTCTGGAAAGCAATTAAATATTTCCCTTTCTCAAATGCCAGCATATTCACACAGAACAAGATGTTTCCAGGTCTGTTTTCAGTTAAAGAGTAGTAGAAATCTTCTCAATGTGTCCTGCAATTTGTAAATAAGACACCTGAGATAGTACAAAAAGTATCTTTGAAGTGCTACATAAAACGTCATTCAGCAACGCATAACAAAAACCTGGGAGAAGGGTCAGAGATGTCTTAGGTTAGACTCAAATGAACAGTGACATTGAAGAAGTTGGCAAAATTTCTCCCATTTGTCAAAAATACAGATAAACTCAAGAGAAAAAGTCTAGATCATGACGCAGGCAAAATTCAATCCTTAGAGAAAATCTGGGCTATTTTGTTTCATAAACTTGGCCAGAAAAATCTTACACAATAGTCTAATACTATTACTTTAGCTTCTTTTTATGTATCTTCAGCAAAAGACCCAAAGGTTTAGTAAAAAATTATTAACTCCAAGTTGCTCTGCTCGACACAACGTAAAACAAACAAAAGCAGCTTCCAGTGAAGTAGAAAATCATCAGAGCAAGGAGGTAACCACAACAGGGAATGGCACTCCATGCTTACCAACTAAATTTTAGAATATTTTTTTGTCATTTGTCAGATGTTTGTTCAAGAAAACACAAGAAGGCTGTGTTCCACATATCCCTGGAAAACTTCCCCAATAAATTGAGATACCTGTGCAGAAAAGGTGAGAAAGGAAATGGCATAGGACCAGGAGACTGTCCCTCACAAAGGTGTCCATAGTTCAATATCATCAGGAGGTAGGCCCAAATAAAGGGGAAACGGTCAAATAGCAAAAGGGATGGAGATAAAAATACTGATCTTAGTTACCTCAGAGACCCAGCTGTCCTCTAAAGGCTGCAATGACAACTTCCTGGTGGAGTCAGAAGTCAACCACCCTGACCCTGAATGTCACAACCAACTTCTTCACAAGTTCTCAGTATTTTCAGCTGTGCATTGTTTATCATTGGCTTGATTTTGTATCAGTTTCTACCCTGAAAATTCATGTGTGACACATTTACAGACTAAACTAATAGGAGAAAAAGTTTATCTTGTGTTACAAAGCTCTTCTTCCTTTCACACCTTTTACACCAGGCAGTGGATGAGAATCCCAGAATCCCTGAGGTTCGAAAACCCCTCCCAGCCCATGCAGTCCCAGCTGTGCCCGATGCCCACACTGTCCCCAGCCCAGAGCCCTGAGTGCCACATCCAGGCCTTCCTTGGACCCCGCCAGGGAGGGGCACTCAAAACCTCCCTGGGCAGCCCCTGCCAAGGCCTGACCCCCCTTTCCATGGGGAAATTCCTGCTGGTGTCCAACCTGAGCCTCCCCAGGCCCAGCCTGAGGCCGTTCCCTCTCCTCCTGTCCCTGTTCCCTGGGAGCAGAGCCCACTCCCCCTGGCTGCCCCCTCCTTTTCAGGGAAAGGCTATGGCCAAACCAAACTCATGCTGCAAAGAGGGAACCCCAGGATGCTGCTGCCCCTGAATGCCATTACCACAAGGCAAAAGCCCAGCTCCTTCCTTCCCTCCCTGTTGGTCATACTCCACAGAAGAAGCTGTCCCAGACCACTGACAGGGAGGTTGTCCCTGCTCTGCTCCCCAGCAGCAGCACAGGGCTGTGGCTGTCACACACGGGACACAGGCTGAGCTCAGAGCCCCAGGGATGCCCAGAGCATGGAATTCTGTGCTCACCCAGAGGGTACCAGGCAACAAGTGCTTCAACACTGCCCACCCAACAGGGGCTCTCCTGGGAGAGGACAGGGCTCAGGAGGTACCAGCACCAAGAAGAGGATGCAGATCCCAAGGATGGATGCCCAGGCAGCACAAGACCTGCAGCCCCAGGGCCTCATTTTACAAGCTCTAAATTAAAAACTACTAGCTGCTCGTGTTCAATTTTAGTTCTAAACCAGAATCACTTGTGTTTACATGGCTCATGTCCTAAGCAATTCAGGAGCCGCCTGGTTCCTTGTGCGTTACCATGGCACTGCAGATTAGCTGAGGTGAGTGTGGATGGGAGGAGGCTGCAGAAAGTGCATTTCAGCAGCGGCTTTGCCTCCGCACACCATTCCACAAGCCTTCAGGGAGATGATTTTCATTTAGATTACACCTAAACCATGACCACTAGCCACGCAGACCTCTCCTGGGGCAAAGAGTACTGCATGGATTGAGGTCCTAACACGTCTCTTTCCACAAAACTGTGGTTCAGGTGATTCAGAACTTCCGTTTCGAAGTCAAAATTTTATTTGTCACACTTAATCATCTTAATGGTTTGACCTCCTCTTTCTTACATTTATTTCTCTGTAAGAGTTTTTAAGGAAAAACTCATTTATTCATCTGTCATATCATTAATTTCCTCATTCATATGACACACTTGTCTCTAACAGAGGACTAATCCTAGGGCTTGTTTCTAACAAAATCATGTTCTTCCTAAAGTAATTTCAAATGCAGCACAATTGCTTATGAAAGATAAAAGACAGTGAAACAAGCATTGAATGTTAAAGGGGTTTTTTTTCCCTGTAACATACTCATGAATTGCAAACAACACACAACTAATACATTATGTTAACATTTATTTCAGTTTGGAAGGTGGGTTTATATTTTCAAAGTATTATCCATTTATCTGTAATAAAATGGATCAGAGGGTTACAAATCGGGTTTCATACCTCGCTTGGTGAATAGCTTCTACCCACTCCTCTCCATCAACTTCATCCTCACAACGCAGCTCCAGTGGCTTCTGCCCCTCATGGCCAAAGAGAACAGTAAAGTAATGCTGCAAATTAGAACAAAGAAAAAAAAAAAGGTTCAGAAACTCTTAAATTAAAAATATATAAAAAATAAAAAGAACAAGCAAAAAACCAAACAAACAAAAAATACAAAACACAAAAAGCATCCCATCCAGCAAAAAAAAAAAAAACTAAAAGACTTTCTATAATCAGCCCAAAGTGCTCTCAGCCCAAGGAAGATGTGTTTTAAGTCTTAGTCTTGAAACACGGATTGGAGTTGAAACTACCCTGAAAATATTCCCCTGTGAATCAAGGTAATAGCTTTCATGTACTTATTGTTAAGTTATTTTTCTTAAACTTCCACACACAAGACAACAAAATACAATTTCCTAAAGAGCTCCTAGAGCCAAGTACAATAACAGAACTGCAGTGGGGTGTCTGTAGATCTCTCTTGCATTTTTTCACCTTAAACTGTCCTCACAAGCCAGCATGGGGCACCAACCCTGGAACCACCACCTCCTCCTCCAAAGAATGCAGATTGTACACTGGCTCCAGCTTATTCCTCACCTTCCCAAAAGAACAGGGACTCTTGTCATTCATCACACTCCCAAAACATTTTTTCCCCTCTTCCAAGAAGCCTCACCCATAACTGTATGGCAGCAACATTTTTTTTTTCACAAGAAAATGCTACTCACACAAAAACTGTCGTGTTCTCATTGGCATTTCTTGCATGAAGAGTATTGCCCAGGTGTGTTCCACAGAACTTTCAGGGAAGTTTTTGCTACTCTCAGAATGTAGCACAAGCAGTATTATCCAGCAGGGAGGGGAGAGCCACCAGTTATCTACCTTAGCTCCCATTTCACAGGGACGGTTATTTACAACCTTATTTTGCATAGCTTGTGTACTAACTTGCAGCCAGGCAGCAAACAGAATTCTTCCAGCTCAGATGAAAACAGGTCAGAAAATATTCTACCTAAACACACATCTTTAATTTCCACAGGTGCCTTAAATGCACCCTTTAGAATCCAGATGTTTCATAGGCAGCAGGACCAGTGAGGGGCCTGCCCAAACATAAAAACATCTGGGTTTGTGTCCCAGGTCATCCAGGAGTAATTCTACCTGAACGTCTCCGGATCACTCTGTTCTCCTCATTGCTCAAAACTACCCCGTTCCTCTTGCACCTCCACACCTGCACACAGGGAACAGAAATTCCCGTCTCAACTCTAGCAGCCAAACTCGAGCACTCATACATTCGGCTTCCTTTTGGGTAACATGAGTACAAAAAAAGGAATTCCATGAAGAGAAATTACTCACTTGTGTATTGTATTAATTTGCTAAACATCACCACATGTATACAAAACACTTTTCATGCAGAAGACCACCAGAACTGCAGGATTGCAGACAAACACGACAGAAATGAGGCCAAATCAGAAGCAGCATTCACATTTAACAGGTTTTAACTAAAGGAAGTTCAGGCTCAGATCTGCTAAGTTTCAGAAATAAAACAACTCCAGATCCCAAATGAGGATTAATAAATGAGTAAAAGGACAATTTTATAACCTGTGGGGTTTCAACAGAGCATATCACTTAAACCTGAGAGCCACGAATAGAAAAAAAAGCATTTAATCAAGTCCATAGGCTTCTCCATAGCAGTGAAAGATAAAAACTTTTACAACAATACAGTGCAGTTGAAAATAACCTACAGCACAGTGAAAAGTGCAGCAAGATTACACACAAATGTGCTCTGTTTATAGAGTGGAATAGTCTATTTTAAAAAGCATATTTAAAGATAAATCACACTGTTCAGCACTGCATATTATGTAACAAGTTATTTGCGTTTCATAAAGCTGTTACATATAAAATTAGAATAAAGACACAAGTGCAGACAAGCACTGGATTTAATCCCATTGTGTGGGGATTCAAGTTAAAGGGAGAGACAATATCACAGTCCTCCCTACTTTTGAAGTGCAGCAACTCAGACCTCTTTAGAGCAAGACTTGCAGTGATCTCATGTCGCAGAATTTAAACTCAGAGGTGTGCAGTTACCATGGTGACAGGCACGCTAGAAACACACAGTTAGACCCAGAAATTTAAACTAACTTAGGGGGCAACCACAGTAGGTCTGGACCCAATGGCAACTAAAGCTATATTATAGAAAACATTTGTTTTGAAGTCACCTACATCTGTCACCCCCTCAAACAGGCATGCTGCACTCAAGCATCAGTATCAACTCTCACTTCATTTATCCAGAAATAGTCAACTCTAAAGCAAGCAAGTGCAAGAAAAATATCATAACATGCCTCTAAAAAGAATCTCGAAGTAATCTTTGAATTTTCTTTTCAAAATAAATGTTGCTCACTTAAAAAACTAATTTACTACAAGAAAATAAGATGGTATCTGTGATGCACTATTACATTCTCCAGTAAATGATGTATGTGAGTGGGCCTGTATATATAATTACACAGAGACAATATAATTTTAGCACTGCCATTCAATGCTAAACAGTTCAGCTTCCATATCACTGCAGCACAGCACAGGTAAAAATACACCCTTCTGCATACACACTATCAGCTTTCCTGAGGGGAAAACAGTAAATATTTTAGCACTGTAGCACATATTTACATCAACTACCCTCATCACCTACATAATCATGTCTGTTGGATAGAAGGAACGCATTTGTGTTTCAAGTTCAGTTGGAGAATTTTGTTGTTTATGCTTATTCTAAAAATCACTGGACTCATAGAAGGTAATATGAACAATCTGTATTTTGACAAAAAACAAGTTCAGTACTTTCATTTCCAGGTGCCTTTTCAGTATTCGGGTGCAAACAAGTGAATTGGCAAGGCTTCATTGGAATAAAAACACCTTTGGCAGAGTTCTTCAAGGTAAAGCTTGAAAAAAAAGAGGAGGGAAAGCTTCAGGTACCTCGCCCAGGTATGAAGGCATGACTGCCAAGGAAAGAATTCAGGTGTATCAAGAGCACTGCTGTGTGTCACTGCTCTGACTCATAGCTGGGGCTAACCACAGTTTCTCCCTGCAGTGAAAGGAGGAATAAGGAAGGAGCTGAGGGGCACCTGCTGCAAGAGACAAGACTGGAGCCAGACTCAGCCACTGGGTGAAGAAGTCCCGCACCAGAGCTGGGCTCCCCAGCAGCTCACAACACAACTCTGCCCTTATAAAACTGCCCAAGTGATGGCAGCGCTCAAAACAAGGCAGTAAAACCTCTGCAGTCGCCAACATTTCCCCTTCAGAGAGGAAAAAAAACATTGTTCTAATTACAAAAAAAAAATCAAACAAACAAACAAACAAGAACCACACACAAAAAACAACCCCACAGAAATCCAAAAACCAACCCAAAAAGCCCCATACCAAAAAAAAAAAAATCAACCCAAATGACCCATGCCCTGTAACATAAACACTACTTTTGGGACCACTGAGGTCAATTAGTGGTGATGGCTCAAACAGCCCCGTGACTGAAGCACTGAGGGACCCAGAGGAATGAGGATTCCCACAGAGGTGCTGGTACCTGTCACAGGCAGAGGAGCTGCTACCCCAGGGAATTTCACTTAGCAATTCCACTATGAGCTCCTGCCCTCAGCTCCTCGTAAATTTGGTCAGCTTTGTCTATCCCGGAAGCAAAGCTCACACTGGGAAAATGATGCAAGTGTCATCAGTACTTTTGATATCCCACCCTCCCATCAGCAGGGCGAGTCAACATGTAAATTATGTTCCGAGGGACACCAGGGTGACAACAAACTGTGTTGTACTGTGAGCTTGCAAATGGTGTGTGTGGTGTGGCAATGGATAACCCACCTATGATCTGCTCTTCCCTAAGCTTTCCTTACTAAACATAAAACTAATTTATAATAATATACTGTAAAATTATGATTTTAAAACTTAGTTTTGCCATGATGTCGCTAGGTGCTATTTCGTGATTTTTTGCCAATTTATTGCAGTCTTGGTTTAACTATTCAAGCCAGGACATTGAGAGTAAGTTAAAAAGAAAATTCCAGGCGTCAATATTGATCAGAATGGAAACCAGAGATGAAAAACAATGGCGAAAAATTTGTCTGTGTACCAAGACTGCTATCAAAACACTAGGAACCTCCACAAAAGCCTGTCTTCAATGTGAGGCATGAGGAAGGTTAATCATTTGCCGTGTATTTAAGGCTTATATTCACTACCTGATGTTAGCAAGGGCATGTTGCAAACCTTTGATGCCGAAAAAGGTGGCAGAGGTGATTAATTTAAATCTAACATGACAAGCGCAAAATATTTCTTGTTCTTGACTTCTAAAAGCATTTTTATTTCAGAATCTGGAAGCCTGTGTGCAACCTGAAATGCAAGTAAATGACTGAGCAAAAGAGAACTATCACTGCAGCAACTGAAAACTCCTCCATAATCCCAGAAGGAAAAGCAGCAAACCGCAGTCTAAACCAAAGTGACTTATGCTATTCAAGGACACATTAACTCATGAAGTTTTCAGATGTGTTCTACTGACAGTATTTTGCCCAGCTTCTCAAAAACAAAACGTGTATTCTATATTTCTTAGATCCTGGAGAAAGGGAAGGAAAAGAAGGGAAAATGCTGGGAAGAAAGCAGCATCTCTAGAAGGGAACAAGTGGACAAGGATGAGGGTATGGAGGTGAGGGAAATGTCTGGGGGAGAAGACAGCAATCCTTCACACAGAGAGACTAATTATAACAATGTGAAGTGTCAGGACAAGGGGGAATGGTTTAAATGAGAGGAGGTTTAGATGGGATATTGGGAAGGAACTGTTCCCTGTGACAGTGGGGAGGCCCTGACACAGGGAGCCCAGAGAACCTGTGGCTGCCCCTGGATCCTCACAGTGTCAAAGGTCAAGTTGGACACTGAGGCTTGGAGCAGCGTGGGACAGTGGAAGGTGTCCCTGCCATGGCAGGGGTGGCATTGGATGGGATTTAAGATCCCTCCCAGCCCAAACCAATCTGTTATTCCATGGTTCTGTCAGAAGCATGCTGGTGGGAAGGGAGCACTCCCCTTCTGCCAGGGAACATTCCCCCATCTTGGGACTTCCTCTGCCACCACTACTGGCAGGAGATCCACAGCCCATTGCTGTTAAATTAGCATGAGAATGGAAAAATGACAGGACTGAGAATTCCTTTTAAAGTTTCCAGGGAGATCTACTGAGCCAACACATTTCATGCTTGTATCACACCAATTAGTAGAAGCTATAATGAGAACAGGATTAGTGGACATCAGAATTAATATGATGTACTCAGGAAGAGTCAGATGTTTTTGTACAAGGATGGCATCTCCTGTAAACCCAGGGGAGCTCTCAGAAGGGTCAACAAGTGTTTGGATTGCAACAAAAAGGTTTTCAAAATTATTTTGACAGATATTTAGGGAAATGCTTAAGCATCCAGGACTTAAAAGAAAAACATCACTCCTCAGAAGAAAAAAAAAAATAAAAAGGAAAAAAAAATCTGATCAAAAGCTAGGAAACAGAGCTGGAATATTGGACCATCTGTCAGTTCTTACAGTGGAACAAAGTCATCAAAGGACTTCCTCACGGAATTCTGTTGAGGACTGTGACATGCATGACAAAGAATGACAAAGTTTGTAAATTATTTAGGATAGTAAAGATGAGAATCTATGATCAAGAGCTTCAACAGGCGTGAGTTACTGGACAGCAAGATGGCAGACCTAATTAATTGTGCACAAATGCAAAGTGACACATGTGAGGAAAAACATTCCAAGCTTGGTACCACCACTCAGGGGCAAGATCCTAGGAAAAGTTCCATGAAAACACCATCCCAATGCTCAGCAACGTCAGAAGAAGCAAATCAGAGCACAAGGACGACTGGGAAAGAAAGAGAACAAAGTGAACAAGGCTGTTACACTATGAAACATCCTGGATATTGTAGGTACTTTTGGACTTCTCACACGGAAAGGGCAACATAAATTGGGAAAGGTTCAGAAAAAGGCAGCAGTGGTGTGGAAAAGCTTGAGTATGTCCCAACTGGGTAAGCAAAAACTTAATCCTGGACTCTTCAGTACAAAGAAAGGACAAGGGGTGATGATATCAATCTGATATTGAACAGAACCACAGAGAAAAAAATTCTAGAGGTAAATGAGAATAGGGCTTTTATCTGCCAAGAGCACATTAGAAGATACTGATTTGGATCTCCCACACCGAAGAGATTCAGAGATGGGCTGTAGTATCTGCTCCAGGTTTAGCTTCAACTGGGACAAACTACCTTGTACTGGGAGGGGCATGGCATGGCTTGATGTCTCCTTTCTTTAATCAATATTGAATTAATCAAGAGCCAACCTGCTCCATAAAATGTATTCTGACATCTGACAGTGAATTGCCTGTCTGAGCTATCCTGCAAATATTGTCTGGCCAAGAACAACTGAGGTAATTATATGTAATTATGCAATCAACAATTTTCAAATTAGGGAGATTACACATAAATGCACCCTGTGATATAAACTCTTACTCTGTCAATTAGAAAATACCGTACCCAACTTGCATGCAAAACAGAAGTCAAGGAATACACAAAGGTCACTGAGGACCTAAATTCTGCAATTTTGTAGACTTGCATTGAAATTACACCAAATTACAATGGTTATAGCATTTGTTTTCATGGATGAGAGAATCAGGCTAATATGGCCCCATCTGCTCTATTTTCAATGCAGACCATTTGTACTTCAGAAGCAGTTTATCAACAGGGAAAAATTTGCCACATAAAAGGAAATTTTGATAAGTCAGACCTACAGGAATGGATACAACAAGTGAGTGCAGCTGAATTATTCACTAATAATAAACTGAACACGGGCACCTTCATCTCAAAGTGTATTTGACACAGTCCAGTGGGAATTTCCTGCCAGAAACCACAAGCCACTTGCTTCCTAGGGACCTGAGAGCTGCCTTGCAATGACAGCACAGTCACTAGTAAACATTCACAGCATTGCCAGCACTGCTGCCTCCCTGCACACCCTCAGCCTCTCCTCCCACGTGAACCAGGGCTCCTGGGACTGGCACTGATACATCTCTGCATCTCATTTCCCCAGGTGACTGATGCAGTAGCTGTGCCCTCAGGATACTTCTACAGACTGAATTCCTGAAAAGTGAAGAGTAATTCCTACAAAGCACGGCCAAATCCAACCTGCCCAAGCCAAGCGCGAGACAGAACTGCTCCAAGGACCTGATGGGGTACACAGCTACCCTTGTGCTCACTACAGCACACCCTCAACTCCATTCCCAGGATTCTGATCTTCCCAAGCACTGGGAAAAGGACATGGCACTTAGAGTTGCAGTTCACACTTAACAATAAAACACCTGAATTTCACCCACTACTTGTTGCCTCTGATCCCTCCCTCCTCTTTGGTTTCTCTGTAATGTATTCCTTATGCTGGCAAAGGAAAAATCACTTCCTTGGAAAGTGTTGGTTTTAATAGTAATTTGAGATATTTTCAGGAGACAGCCATTCATGTGGAGAGCTCAACAAATGGGCAGGTACCTGTGGGGACCATGGCAGTGAGATGTTTGCAGTGCAAATGACGGAAAAGGAGCACAGAAATCCCATTTTCCCTACTGATGACCTAACCCAGCAGGCAGGCTGGAGGCACAGCCCCTCACTCCTTATCCCTGCTCCCATTTCAGGGTTTCAGCAGCCTCCATTTTGGCCAAACTGGAGGGAAAGAACAGCTAAGTCAGTCCAAGCTTTGGTCCCTCTTCAAGCACGGCACAGCTGAAGTGAACTATGACCACAGCCCTACCCCATAATTAAGCACAATACAACTAAATTAGTAGAAATACAACTAGATTAGTAAAAATACAGCTGTATCAGTAGGAATGCAGCTGTATCAGTAGAAAAATGTGACGTTCAAACTGACACAGAAAGGACAGATGGGGGAAACAGACAGAAAGAGACCAAAGGGAGTACTGTAATCAGCAGCAATGTTAAACATTTTTCAGGACTCAAAACTTTCTGTGTTTTGCTCTTTTTTTTTACCCTGTCTCATTTGTTCGCCGTTGTCACAACCTTAACCTTTCTCCATGTACTGACAGCCTTCCCCTCCTTGTCCAAACAGCAGCCAGAGCTCTCCAGCCTTTTCCCCTGAAACTTGACAGTGCTGCACAGCTCCTCCACACCAATTCTGACATAAGCCTTAGCATTTGGTTTGCCCTGCAGAAGACATCCCTGTATTTTAATTAAAAGATCAGACTTAAAAGGCCAGAAGGAACATTTATAACCTTCTATTCTGATTACTTATGTAATATGGACCAGAAAAATCTCTCTAGAGAGCTCCTGCATCAAACGTACAGGATCAAGATGAGACATAGACCCTCCTTCATCAATCCTAACATAGAAAGTAATGAAAAACCCTCTTGAGCCCAAGTTAAATTCTTCTAGGTAATAAATTATCCTCACTGCTAAAAACATGCAGCTTCATTTTAAAGAATGAGCAGGCAGGTAAATATGAAATTATATGAAAAGCCTGGTTTTTGAAGATTGCATCCCTACACTGTGCACTGCAGGAGTGAAGCCTGGGTTTCTCAGCAAACACCATCACATATGTAACAAAAATTAAAAGGAAAAAAAGATAAATCTATCCCAAAGCATTCACACAAACAATTTCTATAGAGCAAGTAATTTTCATGTATTAATTTACAGGAAGCTGATTAAGTGACTGTCTTCTAATTATATTCTGAAAATATGCAAACACAGGATTTGACATTTTCAAGGCTCTTTACAGACAGTAACTAATCTTCGAACTCCTCTACAAGGTAAGAATTATGGTGCCCATTTTAGACACAAGGATATGTGCAAAGATGCCCAAATATAGATCTGCTGTAAAAGAGTTCAACTCAAGATTGCTATAAACAGAGCTTCTCTCCCTGAAGTGAGCCAACACACGATAGGGAGGCAAGAATAAGAAGTCAGCACATCTCAGACCTTGTTACATCCCTGTTATATATAATAATTTCTATCTATAAACATTTTCAGAAAAAATCCAAACACTTGAAATTTCAACCAACTGCAGTTTTCTGTGAGATGAGGGACAAGACTGGTACAGTCACACACCAGCCCCAGAGACTGGCAGGGCTCTGATGGAAAATCAAAGACCACTGCAAAGAGCCAAATACAAGGTTTTCATGAAACCTGAATGATTTTATGGCATGGAAAAACATTCTTTTGTTGGCACCATCCTCTCTGACAGCCACACTCTGTAGTTAAGTAGCCCTGAGGGATGGGAGCCTCATTATAACCTTGTAAAAAACTTGGCAAGAAAAATGACAGACTCTGGTTTTGAGCAAAAGATTATTGCAACACCAGTAGCCTCAACCTCCCCTTTCCATTTACTCACAGCCCACCAAATGAGCACTGGCTGCTCTGCCCACCTGGATCACACTCAGGAGGGCAAGGAATGACATTCCAGGAATACAGACCTGAACACAGAGCTGCTCTACCCATAACTCACAGAGGAACAGGTTCTTCATTAAAATTACATTTCCCAACCTTGCCCCTAAGGATGGTGAGTAGAAAAGTTCCCATTAAGGGAACCTGTAACTGCCTCGCTCAGCACATTTGGACATCCTAGAGACCCAGGGCATGGTCTGGACTGTTGTAGTAACCCTCTGGGTAGATGGGGTTCACTCAGAGGCACAGGGAGGTAAAACATTGACCTCACCTCAGGACATCAAAGACCCAGTGACTGAGTCCTGTACTGTCTCACCCACCAAGAAATTTGGATGAAATTTTCATGATATCTCTGCACACATTCTTGAATCTACTGTCCTTTGATTTCTCCAAGTTTGCAATGAATAAAACCAAACAGCAAAAACTAACAGACACACACACAAAAAAAACCCACAAAAAAGCAAACAAACCAACAACACAAAACCAAAACCAACCAAACAAACAAAACCCCCAAACAAACAGAAACCAATGCAACTCACCTTGGCCAAGCAACAATTACAATGATTCCATCATATGACAATCCTTCCCTAATCACCAGGGCTTCTGACTGTCCATTTTCAAGCCCTGGGTTTCTACAAGGATTCTCTGAAATTTCCTTAACTGTTGACACTGTAACAGTAACTGAAAATACCCCAATACTCTACCTTGCAAATATAAAAAAAAAAAATTCTCACACTGACAAGGGTCAGAGCCACCAACATTTTATATGAAGGGTAAGAACTGAATTGCACTACACTAATTGTGAGCGGAAAATTAAGTTTTTAAAATTTGGCTGGAAAGTGCTGAAATGTGTTCAGGCTTTATGTCAAATAAAATTATCTTCATGCTGTAAAACCAGTAGCATTACAGATAGAATCCGCATTTTATAATATTTCCTGTCAAAGACCCACTTAAGCATGCATTTAGTTTTCAACAATTTACCCAACTGGAACTACAGCACTTGTTTTCTTTCCAGGTTTTTACTAATATGTCTCAAATCATATTCACTGTGCTACACTCAATAGATTAAAACAGAGATTTTGGAGTTTATTCAGTTTGGATTTTTTTCAGTGTGAAGTACTTCAACCACAGAGACAACACACTTAATATTCATCCAAATTAGTGTCATGATATAGCAAAGGACATGTTGAAGTTTCTTTTTTAAGTAATTCAACAATTACTCATATTCTCTGATAACAGGATAGAAACATTTCACATCTTTTAGAGAACACCTGGATTTCTGTTCCCCTATGAAGTGGTTGTGAATGCTCTGGTTTTAACCACATTTGTCATTCCAACACTATTAATCAAACAGCAAAGTTTGTACAAGAGGTAATTTACTCAGGGTAGAAAATATAATCCCTTTCTTACTCATTGCACACATTTTGCTGGAGCACTGTTCACAGGCAGTGGCAGAACCTTCCACCCATCCAAACACCTTCACTGAATCCCCGAGTGTTGAGGTGAAGGGGCTTAAACCAAATAGACCGGAAGGAGTTACAGAATCACAGTCACAGAATCATGGAACTGTTTAGGCTGGGAAAACCCTCAAAGATCAGAGTCCAACACTTGCCCAGCACTGCCAAGGCCACCACTGCCCCATGTCCCCAAGTGCCACATCCACACAGCTCTGAAACCCCTCCAGGGACGGGAACTCCACCCCTGCCCTGGGCAGCTGTGCCAGGGCTGCACAGCCCTTTCCATTAAGGAATTTTCCCAATATCCAACCTGGCCCTCCCCTGGCACAGCCTGAGGCTGTTCCTTCTCCTCCCTGTCCCTGTTCCCTGGGAGCAGAGCCCGACCCACTCCCTGGCTGCCCCCTCCTGTCAGGGAGTTGTGCAGAGCCACAAGGTCCCCCCTGAGCCTCCTTTTCTCCAGGCAGAGCCCCTTTTCCAGCTCCCTCAGCCGCTCCTGGGGCTCCAGCCCCTGCCCAGCTCCATTGCTGAGCTACCATCAAACACACAGTAACTGAGGATACACTTCCATCAGCTCTTTTCCCCCAGAGCTATGGCAATTCTGGGTGGCAACAAAGAGGTGCTCTTTTTTTGCACACAATTTACAGATTTATGACAGAAAAGTTGAAGAACCTCTTTACTGATGCTAGGCATGAGCTTCCTTTCCATCGACAAGCATATTCCGGCATTGTTAGGTACTCCTGATCTCTGGAAGCACCTTTCTGATAACAGAGGTTTCCAGACGTTCCACAGCTCCTGTGTGACAGCAGCATTTGAGCTCCCAGCACTCGCCACTCCCAGCTCTTCTGAGGTCATGCTGTGCTCCGGCACTGAGGACCAGGTGAGTGCAGCGTGGTTTGACTCTCTCAGCAATGCAGTTCACTGACACATTTCATATCACATGCATTTAAGTAATGCTGTTTGATTGGTATTATTTAACACCATTTGCTTTCACGGATTTTCTGAAGCACTTTCTGCAACACATCAGTCACTTCCAGTGCAAATCCACTACAAAGCTGACCAGAGCAAAGCAGAGCTCTGTGTCCAAGGGCCCTGAGTGTCCCCAGGCTCAGTGACTGTGCTCCTGTTACCTCACTGGCCACTCTGCTGTCACGCTGTCCTGGGCAGAGCAGAGCCTGACCCTGCTGTGCACACACAGGGGACGTGAGAATCTTCAAGCATGCACACACTGGTCAGATGTCACCTCCCTGCAAGGCACAGGTGACAGTGGCAGCCAAGAGCAATCCTGAGCAGGCAGAACTATTCTGGAGAGGACAGAGTTACAGAGGGGTTGAGAAAGTGGGGGCAGAGAAGCACAGACATCACTTTCACTCTCCCAGAAGAGAGTAAATTGTATGCAGAACAATGGGATTTTCTGTTCATTTTCCACAAAGAGAATATTTTATGTTCCTCCTTCTTATGCAACCTCAAATTTTGCTTTCTATGTCAATACACATCCCCGGCAGCAAGATCCTTCTCAAGCTAACCTGAATAAACACAGAGATTTTGGGCTCCCGAGGGACATCATCTTTAAGCAGGAAAGGCTTCCCATTGTTGCTCTTCCACAATAAATCCTGTGAAGCCCTGGCTTGAGAAGCGCACAACAGCATCCTCATCTCTCCTGTGTGGCAGGAAAAAGGCCAGATTTACTATTTCTTGCCAGCTTGACAGTTGAGTTTGATAGTTGCCGTTCATTAAGTCTTGAACTTGCCAAAAAATCAAAGAAACTTTTAAGTAAAGCTCTGCTTTCCACTGTGTTTGTTTCACAGTGCTTTTCGTAACAAATTGCTGAAAAATCTGGAACAGCAAATGAAGCAGACTGGCAAAATCAGCTTCAGCTTGGATGCAAACAGAATTATTTTGGGGGATGTTATTCCAATTTCTTTTAGTGCTGCCAATACCAAGTTTTAGGAGCTGTGATTTCTGCCCTTCTACTGGAGTTTTGATAAACTATATTAAAGATTCACATATTTTATGCCATGTAACAGCAAAGCCTGAATGATCAAAGAAGTATTCATATGGCAAACATCGAAGTTCAATTTGCTTCCCATTTCTTTTTTCTATTTGCACATAAAAGTCTTGGTTTTAACTGAAATCCCTCTTCCTGTCAAGCAAAGTGCATTGCCTCCTTTTTCTTTTAATTTTAACCAAAATTAATCTTTTTTTTTTCTTAAATATAGAAAAACACCCCATCTTTAAGCCATCAGTTTCCATCAAAACATCTAAGAAGCAGTTTATCACTCAGAGCTGCATCTAAATACAAACAGTTTCTGTTGTTTCTTGTTCTTAACTCACTGGAATGTATTGTGGGAAGACTATGTCAGAAATTTAATTTCTCTTCTCAAAATCCTCTCATTTTTCAGAGCTTTGTAGCCCACATGAATATTACTCTTTTCAAAGGCAGAGAAACACACAGCAGTGTGTAAGGATGGAAAAGCCATCCAGTTTTGCTGCTGATAACAAGAAAAGAAAACCATAAAGAACATCATTTTCTGCATTAGCAGGCATACAGGGCATAATGTAAAAAATACAGTAGGAATTCAGCTCCAGCTTTCAGGTCAGTTAAAAGCCTCGATCACTTTCTTGCTGAAAACATATTTTTTTCTGCAGGAACAGATAAAATATTCCTTAAGTCATCTTTTCTTGAGGAATATTTATAACAAGAGGAAAATACTACTGAAATCTTCTGCTTTGATTTACACCAGAGTTGGGCAAGGGAGGGTTGGGGGGTGGTAACAGGTTAAAAACCCCACAGCTTTCTAGCCTAAAGGAAATTTAAATGCTTCTTCATATAAGGAATTGTTAAGAAACATAGAATCAAAGCCAAAAGAAGCACTTTGTGTTCACTGAACCAATTGCCATGGATCAACCTGTCACACAAGGACCTGTACGTGCCTCAGAGTGACTGTGATGCAGCTCCTGCCCTGACCCGGTGTTCTCACCCCAGGTAAGGCTCTGTGATGGGCAGGAGCACCAAGCAGCCAAGACATGCAAGAGGAGGTGAGAGGCAGAGAGGCAGCCTCTGTGTTCTCTGAGCCCCCACAGTACCACGGACCAGTGACTCAATGTAGTCCAGTTCAAAGCCAGACTCGAGCAGTGGATATTTTGATTTACTAAGTCACACCAAGTACTCAACCACACATGAAAAAAAGAATGCAGTGGATTGAATTACTTTTTTTTCAGGTCTTTTGAAAGTACTTTTTCCATGCAAAATAATTCTAACAAAAATTGAAGAGCAGGGACACCCTCCCTGGATTCCCCTCCTTCTTGCCTTCATTCTTAGACTTCTATTTCTGACACCTCCTCTCTAACTTTTGTAATGTAAAACATTAATAAACTTCTTTGTTCTATCAGTTGCATAAAATGGGAAACTACTACTACTACTGCAGGAGTTGTAGTAATTATGGAGATTGCCATCCTACTGCCTGACATGGTGTCAGAAAGATAACCTCGTTCAGGTTTCTTAGAGAGGAAAAAGAAACCCACAAAGCAATCTCTGTCAAGCCCTTAAAATTATCTTTTCCAAAGACAAAACAATGCAAAAATGCTTTTGATAACTAAAGAAAGAAGTTTCAAAGTTCACATTTTGAAGACAACTGGGGAAACATACTGCCTTGTAACATCCCAGGTTTTTATTCCCAAGCAAAAAAAAAAGCACATAAATTTACTTGCCTGCTGTAAAAACACAACTGATGTAGCCAGATACAATAAGGGAGAAAAATGAGAAGCGGAAGAATACTGTTCAACTAAGTTCTAGCTGCAAAGTGACATTCCCATCACTATCATCATATGCAGACAAATTTCCATCAAAAAGTTTGTGGGGGGGTTCCGTGGGATCCAGCCACAGAGAACAGACCCAAAGTAAAGGTGCTGCTCTGATTTTGGCAATTTGGGAATAAAACCTTTAGTTATACATCAGTTCCTGGCTGCTGTGGAGGAGGCAAGGGGGATGCAGAGAGAACCACAGAACCAACAGGGCTGGAAACAACCCACAAAATCATCAAGCCCAATCTTCGACACAAACTCTGGGTGCAGACCCAGTGCCCCAAGTCTTGTGTGACCCTGGGAACAAGGCGCTCTAAGCAAACAGGTCCAGTTTGTGGACAGTCCACAGTTTGCTAACTGTGACGTGTGAGGGCTTCTTTCTCATCCTCCACCTCAAAGGAACTCCAAATGCAATCAAAAAGCATGAAAACCACTTTAAACTCAGTTGACAAGACCCTAGGGATTGTTTTTGTTCTCCTCCCACACCGTTTCTTTACAACAGAACATTGTTGGCTCTATGAACACAAGCTACAGTTGTCTCTCAAGAACTGCTGAGTAAAACCACATAGATAACAGTGTTATAAAATAATTTGTGTACAGACAGAATACAGCATATGGGCATGACAGGTAGCAAAAACCTGTGGTTACACGTCTTGCTTTCCTAGCTCAAATTAGCCACCTGTCATCCTCTCTGTGGCCACAGCCACTTGCTAGTCCTTAAATGATCCACAGAATGGGGGAAGAGCAAAGTGTTCCCCAAAACAGGCCATAAAAGCACAAAACCACAACTTTTAGTGGCTGCTTTCTGTGGCTACTCTGTGATTGAGATGACAGTTATTCTCTTTCTAATAATTTTTAAATGAAGGCATGTGCTATTACAAAACACAGCAGGCAAATGCTTGACTTGCACTACCAGTGCTGCAAGGAGATTATTCTTTTCTTAAGAGATATGAACCTAATTTTTTCTTGCAGTACAACCAACCAAGTTTAATTCTCAATCATTTAAAAAAATACTGGTTTTCTAGTACAACAGCAGCTTGAAAAGTTGAACAAATCTTAACACTAAGAGACATGTCACAGCTCTCCACATTTTTTAAGGTTTGCCTTTTAGATATTTCAAGTTACCAGGGAAACCCATCACTTGTAAATATTTATATCAGATAATTCTTTAAATTTCCACAAGTGCTGATCTATGCCATTGCTCCAGCTAAATGACTACCATTTAAATGTGAGACACTGAAGAGCAACTCACTCACAATTCTTCTGAAGTACATAGCAGTGCAGCGATAATGTCATTCAGCTAAAGGAGTTATACAGCAGAGTCCTAATAAAACCAGCTGCAGGCAATTCTGCAGCGTAACAAAGTGACAGATGTCCCAGTATAATTTGGGGCTTCTGTACAGGAAAAACACCGCGTCCTGCTAAGAAGGTCAGTAATCCAAATACAGCTATTTACACTACTGGATGGAGAGGTGGGATGACGATTTTCAATGTGCTTCTGTAAACCACTCATCCAACTGCACTAGAATAATTAAGGATAGTGGGTGTGTAACTCCCAACAATGTGTCCTCTTATTTAGCTGGCTGAATTAGGACCACCATGCTGAAACCTTATAATCACTGAAATAAATGGCAAAGATTCACCCAAATGCAGAGGAATCTGGGGCCTTCATGTCTGACACTGATTTCACTGAGGTTAAAATGGTGCAATTCCAATCTACATCACCCACTATTCTCAGCACTTTTCCCTCCTGCACTATCTCCCAAATAAGTTTCTAGACACTAAAAATACACTACATGCTGAAGATCCTAACACACAAAATAATGGTTCTTTTTGCTCAGCCCCTTCTACATTCCACTCCCACTGTTCACTGCCATCACCTCACAGAGTTTACAATCTGCTGTGTGCAGGTGTGAGGAACAGCAGTCCACTTCATGTGCTCACTTGCAAAAACTCAAAAGAGAAAACCAAAACTTATCAGCCACTATTTATTCAGTACAAAGAAGAGAAAACACGATACTACAACATACTAAAGTTTTTATCTATTACCTCCAGAAAAAAAAGAGAAACCACAAAGCATAAACCAGATGCAAACACAGATCAACAAACATGTTATCATTATGATGCAGGTACCTTAAAGCATAGAAACTTTGTATATTCTCTCTGCTATCCTAATTCTTTTCCATCCTTGAATATTAAAGAAAATAAATACTACATGCTACATATTAGGCAGACTCATCAAGCAAATCAAAGAGTTGGGAAAAAAATTAGTATCTATTTTTTAAGATTTTTATAGATGAAAAAAGTATTAGGAATTTATTTTTAATATGATATGGGAACTTCCCACAATTCAAGAACACAAAAAGTCTTTATGAGCCACAGGCACGGTATGTAATGCTGATGAGGCAAAACCTTCCCTCTCCACCCTCACACCAAAGGCAGGGTGGAAAAGACTTCATTTCAGGTGAGCAGAGCATAAAATTCTTACAGCAAGCAATTGAAACAAAAACAAAAACAATCTGGTCCTGAGGAGGCTACTAAACTATCTTATACTTTCAAGCACCATGGCTCCACATAGCCCAGGCTCCTCACTGTTCACCCCAGCGAGGGCTTTTCTGCCCCTGTGCTGAGATGCACGAGTGAGACCTGAAGCACTGGGCTCACGTTGCTGCAGCGATGTGATGTCATTGTCAGAGCAGGAATGGTCACACAGCACCGAGAGTAGGAACTGTTGGTGACACAGCATCACCCCCACACCAGCCTCTGTCCCTACACACAGCTCAACATGGGGTTCAGAGCTGCAGTGACACAGAAAAGAGTTCTCCAGTGATCTGTGCAGTTCAGATACACTTTAAAAGAGCTACTCATAGCCATTTTCCTCCTCAGACCTTGCCAAATACTATTTTTTTGATCCCTACATATCAACTTCAGCAGTCCCCAGTGGCTGTTGCCAGCATTTGAAGGCACACTACAAGCCATCATAATGAAACATCTTTTGGCTTTTAATTACTACCTCAATGTTGTGCTGCTCAGGGCTGATCAACATCCTGCACCTTGGAGCTCAGCGCAACAACAGGACACACTGTGGTGATCACATACATGGGCAGGCAGATGTATGGGCCAAACTCGTCCCCTTAATTAGCTTATTCCATTATTTTTCCATGTGTACTTATCCCTTTGCCTGCCTTAGGCTCCTCCTGCAGTCATCCCTGTGCCTGTGCAGTCCCAAAAGCTCTTCCCTACTTCCCATAACCAGTGCCCTATTCCCATGGACACCATCCTCAGCCTCTAGGTGATCTCGAGCCCTCTTCCTAACTTCTCCTGTAATTCTAGCTCAGGTAGCAATCCAGTCAAAAAATCACTGGATTTTGTGTGACTAACTGCCTGGGAAGTCGTTAATTGCCAATATATATACTTGCTCACTTTTATTATAGGTGGCCATTCCAAATATGTCATATCTTTAGGGCATATAATAAAATTTGGCAGAAGTTCAATGTGAAAATTTCCTGAATCACAGAAGAAAGCTCTCTCTGCTAAACAGGAAGGCTGGTACTGTGTAGTTTCCCATAGGTTTTTTAAGTAAAAGAAAGGCTAAATGTATCATACACATACACAGAAAAACTGATTTCCCCTGGAAATTATTGCCCTCTTTTGCTGTGAAATTACTCTGTGTTTTAAGGCATGTTGTGGGAAAATAATTGCTTATAAAACTGGCGTATTTCCATCACGTGCAATGTCTCCAATTCATGTAATTCCGTGGAACACTCTTTCGTGGAACACTCTTTTCTGTGTCACTGCAGCTCTGAACCCCACGTTGAGCTGTGTGTAGGAACAGAGGCTGGTGTGGGGGTGATGCTGTGTCACCAACAGTTCCTACTCTCGGTGCTGTGTGACCATTCCTGCTCTGACAATGACATCACATCGCTGCAGCAACGTGAGCCCAGTGCTTCAGGTCTCACTCGTGCATCTCAGCACAGGGGCAGAAAAGCTGTTTTTTGAGGGGAGTAACAATAAACCTGGGCAATGGTGGTTCAAAGTGTTAAGACAGCACAAAAAAATCACTATTTGCTGCAAGTTCATGTGAAGACATGAAGTTTATCTCAGGGTGTGAGGGCTGCCAGCTGCTAAAGGACATGGCAGAATGTGAAGAAAGCATCTTTGAACCCCATGAAGACAGATCTACCCAGCCATCAGCTGCTGACCCCAGGAGAGAGTGGAGATCAAACTATTGGTCTGTGGTGGTGAAGCTTGCTTTGACATAATCCACACTCAACTCTTGCTACTGCTGCAAGAACCAGGCTAGAATCATCTCACATGAATTACATAACAATTATGAATGGCATGTAATTAAGTCTGACTTACAGCTCAGGGCTGACAGTCGAAGGGTTTGTGCCATCTCTGCAGAAGTTGTCTCGTGCTCTCTGTCCCTAAGCATTCTTCCAGAGGTGCTCTGTGCACCACCAAAACAAACCACAGCCCTCACCCAAGCAGGAGTGCTTTGCCTGGAGCTGTGCAAACACAACTGAGCTGCTCTGTTGGTATTTTTGGCCTCACTCATCTCTCAGGGCAGGACAAGAGGCAAACATTGTCTGCTAACAAAAAGCTGCAATGCATGGTATCACTACAGGAACACTGCAGTCCCTTTTATTCTAACAAAAAATGTCCTAAATGAAAGGTCTCCAGCTATATGCCAGCCTCAGTGTTTAGAGGCTCTCAAACAAATTGTAGGCTCACACCTCAATGTCCTGAATATCAGCACGGAAACAAGGAAACAGCAAGGGCTCACACTGAACTGAGAGAACGCAGCAGAGTTCCTCCGTACAAAGACAAGGGTACAGCACTGGAATACAGCAAATCAGAAGGGGTGCCTCAGAGATTTATTGTTTATGGTGAAATGCTGAGCGAGGTAACAGCGTCATAATTGTTAGTGATCTCATGTTTAGAACAACTCAGACAAGGCACCAGACATCAGTTTCCAGATCTGAGAGTGGGTGTCTGACGGGGAGACCAATTGTAATGCTAGTTTTCAATACCTTTTCTCTCTTTTTAAATAGATTTGATGACAGCATATACTTCAAACAAAGGTATTATTCCTGCTGGTTGTCAACTGATTCTGGAAAATCAAAAATTCTGGCCTGTTAGTGATGTGGCTAACCCTAGAGCAGATGTGCAAGCATTATTTTTAAAACACAACCTGTGTTAGGGATATGGAAGTTACATAAAAATTTAAAAGCCACAGGGCAACACTGAGTGTGTGATGGGAGCCAAGTACAGTAAGAAAGAGTTATTCCTATCACATTTGGAAGACCTTGATGATAGGAGTTATGTAGGCACACTTCAGAAAATACATTTAACTAAGTACATTTAGGAAGTACATTTCAGATTGCAAGAAGGAGCTCTTCCAGATTATGACAGAGGATTAAGCAGTCTTACTTTGGAAATTTAAATTATAAGTTTTCCAAAGCTTTGGGATACTCTGCCAAGCTCTAAAAGTTAATAAATTTAATATATACTAACACATAATACATTAAATTTTATGTAATATTTAATAACATTAAAAATACCACTTTTAGAACACTTGAATTCATGGACCTCAGCATGTTCCAGAGGCAGAAACAACCTAATGTGACTATCAGCAAACATTTCCAAAAATTAAGCCCATGTTGCTTATCCAGTATGCAAGAAAAATTCAACATAAGCTTTTAAAACAAATATTTCAACTGCTAAGCTTAAGGACATCCTCGGAGTAGTTTTCAGTATCAACATCAACAACAAAATTGTGCATCTCTCCATCCTTCTAAGTCCGTATTGCATATTCCGTGTTACTGATCACAGAGACTTTTGCTGTCTACTCTGTGTTTGTTATGCTAACAGGTGCCAACACTTCCATTTAATCCAATCTGGAATGTCTGCTGTATCTTACTGTGCCTTCCTGTGTCTATGTATGGCAAGCTAAGCATGCCCAGCTCTAAAACGCCTACAGCTACACAGCTTTGGCTCCTCCACAAGCTGCTGTACAAGCAGCATCGTCTAATTTAGCTTCCCTGAGTATTTAACAGGGGGCACTGAAATGGATTAAGCCTTTCTGTGCACCCAAATGGCTGCAACGGGTTTAAACACACCCAGCGTGCTGAATAGATTTGCTACTACTGTGTAGCTGGGAGAGGTTTGTTGCTCGGGGTGCCGGGGTGTTTCCGATGACACAAATACAAACAACACTGCTCCCGCCCTGTCTCAGCAACACGGCCGAACTCACGCGTTGCCCAGAGGCAGCAGCACCAGGACATCGAAGCAGCGCAGGGGTGGCCCAGCTCTGCCCGACACACGGACCCACTCATTGCGGTGACAGCTTACAACACCACATATTTCCTCTCTCACCGGGACCAGGCAGCTCTAGGAACTGCCAACGCCATCTGCATAATTAAAACCTGCAGCTACTCCTGCCTGTGAAGGAGAACTTTATAAAGCAGGGAGAGATCAAAGATTTCCAGCACAGCCACCTGGTAGAGGACAAGGGGCATACAAGGAAAATAGGAGAGGCATCGAGACTCTTTACTGGTACAAAAGGATATTGTAGTCTACTGACAGTTACAGCCATAAGAATTTATTCTATGAGACAGCTTTTGTTCAATATAAACACTGTCAACAACTAAGTCCGCAGTCACTGACAAAATGTGTTTCAAGTATCTCACTAAATTAGTTGTTCCCCTTTAAGTCCTTACTTGAAAAAAAAAGCAACAAAAACAACCACCCAAGAAACAATGTTATGACATACTCTATTGTGCCACATTGTAATCCCAACGTTGAAAACAAGAGAGGGTGCCAATAATTCCAGGCTGAAACTTTCCATAATTTTACCTTAGTAGCCTGTGCTTTTCTCAAATAGTTCATGGAAAGTGCTGGTGCTTTAAGCACATTTAACACATTCCAGTTTCCCAAATAACAACTAAAAATGAACATACACCGACATTTTCACAACATGAGTAATCTACAATAGAAGCTGCAGGTTATACACAAAATACATGCAGAACTGGATACTATTATTCATATAAGTATTACTCAGTAACAATTAACTTGATGGGTTCATGATTCAGGGGGTTTTAAGAGGGTAAAGGAAGCAGCCTGAATCTGGTAAGTGTTTTTAATCAAATGAGTCAATTACATTTGAATACTCTTCTTTGGAAGCTCTCAAACCCCCTCTCAAATATGTTTTCCATTAATTATCCACACTTCCCTCAGTACTCCACCCCACTCATATCCTTCCTGACCTGGGTGACTTAAAAATAACCTTGAATCAAGAAAGAACATCAGGAAATATAAATGGAAATGGCAGCTGATCAACCCTTAATAAAAGGTACATGGTATTAAAGCAGATCAGGCACCTGGTCCCACTTGATATATTTAGAAAAGTCTACTGAAGTCACTTAGATTAAATAATCCACTGCTGTGAAATTACATCAGGTAAAGAACAGATATTTACTATGTATCTTTGATGTAAGAAATACCGTTTATGTATTTTTATAAACGTAAGTGGAGTAGGAATAAACAAACCTTCACAATGCTGGGCTGTGCTGGGGGGTGTTCCAGCTTTATACATGATGCACCTCCAGTACCGGGTAGGTATTCCCCAAATATACCCCAGGGGGAGGAGATTAAATAAAAAGCCACCTGACTGAACAGCAGGGACAAGTAAAGGGTAAGGGAGAAATCGGAAAGAAAATGCGTAAAGAAGTGACACACACTGGAGCCAATGTCCTTCTGACAGCATCTGAAACATTGTAAAGGTGAACAACCACTTCCCCTCTGTGCTTCTACCTCTGTAATGACACAGCCTGAAGAAGATCCACAGTTACTGTACATTTCCCAGGGCCGCAAAACAAAGTATTTTGAAAATATTGTTACTGCTCAGCACAAGGAGAATACAAAGGCAGAAAACCACTGAATTACAGATATATTCCAAGTAACTCAAGACAAGGAAAAAAGCCTTCAGCTTGAGTTAGCAGCAGTTATATCACATTCTGTTCGTTAGCGCAAAAAAGTTTAAAGTTAAGTTTATTCTAGTTGCACAATTTTTTCCTGCTACAATTTAAACGTGAGCCAAACCAGAATGACTACTTCAAATTTAAATCAGATGGGAAATGATTAAAAAGAAAACAACCTCTCTCGCTACCCCAGTAAAAAAAGAACTGAAGTAGAAAATACATGCCACATACATGGTGCAGTAACACGTGCATTAAAGAAAAAAAAGCACATCACAAGCAGAAAAAGACAGAAACAGTTTTCATCTTTTTAGTTTACAGTAAACTCTTAAGAATTATGAATTTTTGTTATGGTTCTCAGTAACACAACAGCTAAGATGCTGAGCCAATAGTAAATTTCTTCCAGAAAGAAGACAAGACTGATCACTGTACAGCAACTTGAAACAATGTCCTGGCATATATATTTCTTTTCACACGTGATTCCACTTCCTGACAACAAGCAGAGAGGAAAATTTAAGAAAGCAGAGTGGGAAGCCTTACTGGTTTTCCTTACAAAAAAATTCCTACTATTTGGGCCAACAGTCCCATCTTAGAACTAAATGTCCTGGGTGAAGGTTCAATATCCTCTTTTAATTGTCCTTGGGACCTGGTCGTTCAGAGAGTTTCAATCCACATCACTGTTGAAGACTAATAGGTCAAGCATCATTTCCCCTTTCTAGATCCCCACTGACCACTCCAAATCACCCTCTTGCCCTCATGTGTGTGGAAATGCTTTCCAGGAGGATTTTTTTCATCACCTTCCCAGACTACAGTGAGACTGATGGTCCTGTACTACCCTGGACCTCCCTTGCTGCCATCCCTGAACATATGAGGGATATCTGCTCTCTTCCAGTCCTCAGGAACTTCTCCCAGTCACTATTATCACTCTACAAATTTCAAGGTTCACTCAAGCAAAACGTCTGGATGCCACTGGACTGCATTGAGAAATCACTGAAGAATACGGATGGATTCAAAGTCAAAGAGATTGTGTTCCTGAGTCACTCAAGAATTTAGAAAATTGTGAATTTTTATATTACACCACAGTAATTTATAGAAAAAAAAATCTGTTTTTACTAAATATAAGTGTCAAATGCTGACATTATTGTAAGGTGGGAAACTATAAATATCAAAACATATTAGGAAAGATGAAAAAACACAATTCAAAAAGATAAGGTGCCTTACACTGCTCAGAATAAGAGGACTTGGTTGCTTACAATTCTCCATCCACCTTGAAACCAGCAGCAGAAAGTCAGGATCTCTCAGCCAAGAGAGGAAGAGATGTCCACAACAAGAAATAAAATGTGGTTGCCCTGGAAGCTGCTGATGCAGCAGCACAAGTAGGACACAATGAGCTGGAGAATCCATGAGAAAGGACACAAATGGTGAACTAAGTCCTACACAGGTTCTTGGTTCTGTTCCTGCTCACACTGGGAGTCATTTTCTGTCCTGGTCCCGATGAGAGGAGCACAGGGACTGACCAAGGTCATCCAGAGCTCTCAGCACTGCACATGAGGCAGCTTGGAAGCACCACATTAACATTTGTGGGGCAGAAACCAGACCAGAAACATGATCAAAAGCAGTTTGAAATTTGCATGAGGAAAAACAAGTGCTGAAGGGAAAGGGTCAAAGAGAGGGACACCAGAAAGATGAAGCAAATGTGTGAACAAAGATATGATATTACCCTGGCAATGAATTTCAATTATTAAAAAACTCATGCATTCACCCTTCTAATGCAAGTAGTATTAAGAAGAACTGCAACAATTATAAATAATTTATTCACAAAAGAAATATGAGGAATAAATATCTTTCCAACCTCAGCCAAGTGCATCAAAACCCAACTGCCTGAAACAATGTTGTACCACTGAGATCAGCAGGACTAGAGAGAACATTTTGCTTGGAAGGACAAACCTGCAAGGTGCACCCAACAGATCCCAGTGGCAGAGGGAAATGAATCCATGAATTAGAAGAGGAACAGCCCAGACACAGGATGGGGGACCTGGCACTTCTCAGGTCTTGCCATGTGCTATTCCCATGTGCAGAAACTTCCCATGTGACACCTCGTGACTAATGTGGGAACCACTCCTGTGTCACCCATGCAGCCACAGCTGAACACCCTAAAAGGCTGCAAGGATAAACAAACATCCCCATGCAGATGGTGTCACCCATATGCCAGCATATGGGATGGAATTCCACGTATTAGGCTGGTTTATGTCTGCAGAAGTTACAGCAGACAGGAAACTGATTCATCAGGAGGCCACAGGGTGAGAGAGGCTCAGGAGGCAAGTAACTCAGGACACAGATAACCCAGACAAGCATCCTTCTACTCTCTATCACTCAGGCTATGAACACATGTAAGATATACATTCAAACACCCTCAAAAAAGTAAAAGTAAAATAAAAAATCAAAGACCTATTTCTAGAAAGTCAATGATCTTTAGGAAAACCTGTTTGAAATCAGTGCTGGGAAGATACTTTATTATTTTTTCCCTCCTTTCCATGGGAGGCAAATATATTTATTTGTCTCACACAGAACCACCTGGCATCACTCTCAATTTGTCAGGTGTCTCTGAGTGGCTGCCGTGCCTTGCTCCCTTTGCTGGCCCACAGCCACCATCATCTGCTGAGCCACAGGATGCAGAGCAGGAGCCAGGCAAGATCCTCTCTCTCTAAATCATTTCAGCATCATCCTAGTGGTGCAGACACGACCTCTGGCAGGTCTGCAGCCACTCTTGCACTGCTGATGGCAGAGCCCTCTCAGGTCACTGCGCATTCGGGGCTGGAAGTGCTGGACACCAGCAAGCCTGGGCTGCCCTCGGGCCAACAAGTAATGCTCTTATGAAACTCCCATCTGCAGCAGGCAGCAAAGATATAAGGAAAAACCCTCGCTTAAGGCCTGCAAGCTTACACCCATCACAAGAAGATATCTGCACCCAAACAAATTGTCTCTGTGTGGTTGTTTCAACAACCTAAGTCATGGGTCAAAAAGCTCCATTTCTTACAAGTTTTTGCATGTCAGTTTCATGTCAGTTTTTAGTTCGGGTTTTTTAGTGGGTTGGGTTTTTTCGGTTTTGCTTTGAGGTTCTTTTTTAAATTTTTTGGCATTAGGTTGCAAGGCCAGGTACAGAAAGGTGAGGAGAAACACTGTGTTTGAGGCTGCCTGGTGCAGGGTGAATTCAGTCCCACATGTGCAAACAGTGATTGCAGCTCTTTTTTAGACCATTCTTCTCACAGGAGATGCTGGTTCAGTCACCACATATAAGTGAGACATGATCTGATTCTTGGGTGCACATCTCCTGCACACTAATCAGCAGAGTTCACAAACTTCTTATGTCCTGTGGCACCTCATATTACATCATTTAGATGCTTCCCTAAAATTAACACATTTATTTTCACGTCAGCCAGTGAGGTAAGAAGGAATTACTGCAAAAATGGTCAGTACAAACCCCAGCAGTCCTGATGCAACTCAATTTGGATGCCTGGTGAGAAAAACCAGTGACCTTTGGTGTCTAAGTGGCACTTTCATATTTTAAACACTACATTCACAGAGATTGGTTCTGCTTCTCAACATGCCTGCCTCCTGAGCCAAGCTGGGTCCCCAAAAAGGATTGATTAATTACTGTATTAATCACAATCACAATTCTTTTCTGACTACTTTAAAAGAAAGGAGGCCCTGTTATTTCTCTCAGCCATCACGCACTTGCTGGGCCAAGAAAGCACAACGGCAAGACCTCAGTGACACAAAACCAACATAAAAATCTGGAAAATCACACACATAGGGCTCAGTCTCAGCCCAGGAACCCTCACTTGCCTGATGTTCCTGTTCAACCTCTCGGAACAGGAAACAATACTTCAGGTATCAAATGCAATTGGTTATCACCTACTGCATTTGGTATCACCCCAGTGCCATTTAGCACTGCTTTTCCCTTCACCTGCACACACAAACACCTGCATGACCAGTGATGATACTGCACAGGTATCTCTCCTGGGACTCTCCACTCATCTGTCACTTCTTCTCCCATCATTCTCTCAAGAGAGCTTTGCAGTTGCCCTACACAATTTTAGTTCTCCCCAATAGATTTATTAGGAAGAAGCATTTTTAATAGGTCACTAAAATTGTTCCGTGAGTGCCAAATTGAAGAGAACATGACTAGTGCAAAAAAGGTTGCAATTTTCTTGTCATGCCTGATCCTCCATGAATGCAGAGGGTTAAAAATAAATTCAGATTCCATTCTGGAGGACATCAGAGACACCCTGTCAAAGGTATTGAACATGATCCCCAAAATTCAGAGAAGAATATAAAATCTTTGGCATTTGCTGAAACAGGAGAAACAACTTGTGTAAGGCAGAGGAAGTGAACAGAAATCAGAATGAAAAAGAACCAGTGGTCACCTGCAGCCATCCTAAATTTCCCCAGTATGCTGGGTGAGGACAGCATAGTCCTGAAACATCAAAAAGAAAACATCAATAGCATGGTGTGTTTTAGGATCCAACATGGGAAATGTCAGAACAGATGCAAACATCTGGTTTAGGATGGGGTGACCAATTCCCCAGACTGCACTGGCTCCACTGGCCAGGACTTCACTGTGCCACAGGATCCAGCTCAGGTGGGGCTCCCAATGTCCTATCAGCAGCACCCTGTCCTACATTTCACTTCTGCACAGGTATAGACATCTACAGAGAGCTTGTAATTTACTCACAGAGTGCTAAATAGAGGCACAGCATCTTAAAAATGCAACATAATGAACTAAATATAATGAATTAAAGCAATGCAATGATCTTGCTGAGTTTGAAAGATTGCAAAGGGCATACTGCAGTGCAATGGAAATCTTGCAGTAATTCAAGAACTTGAATCACACTAGTTCAAGCCTGCGGAATAATTAATCAAATAATTTCTGTTACTCAGCCATTATATCACAGTCAAAAATCTCAGAAGGCAAAAAATGAACAAAAGTCACACTTCCACAGCACCATGAGAAAAAAGGAGAGAATATAAATCCAGACTTTTTCAATAGCTACAGCATTTACCTATTCAAACACAATTCTTTATTTTTTTTTTTTT
>VZRO01000434.1:582471-620068 GCA_013397915.1 Daphoenositta chrysoptera | reverse complement strand
CGTTTCCAGAAGTAAAATGATAATATAGCTCAGTTTGGAATTGGCAGTTTATAAACACTTCCTAAAAAAACTCAGTTGGTTCTGAGCTCATGGCAAACACCAAAAGATACCGAAATGGCTGGACTGACTTGGGGAAGCCTCTGCTTCTATAAATACTGATTCTGTAGCTCAAACAGAAAACCTTATGGGATTGGTAAGTCAAAAAAAAAAAAAAAAACATTGGAAGCTCAATTGCAAGCATATGTTCCTACACATTTAGTGCAGAGGCACAGTGTTAAAAAAACCCATCCCTGGATGAGTCCTTGGCATCAGTAATGGCTGGTACACAGTAAGAACTGGAAAGACATACTCTCTAAAACCTCATATTCCTCCAGGGACAGGCAGCGTGTTCCTGAGCTGCTGACCCACGGCCCCACAAACATCAGGACTGTTCTGACAAACCTTACCCACCTCCTCCGCAGGACGGCACCTGGATCCCATAAGCCCACCACCACCTCAAACACAAACTGAGACTGAGAGCACCTGGGACATTCGGGCTGGAAAGGGGTTTGTGCAGCCTCGGGGTGCTGAGGACCGTGTGCTCCCTGCCAGCCACATCTGCTCAGGAGGGCCACAAGAGCTGTGGGATCAGCACTTCAGGCCTGGCTGCTGCCACAGCCTCTGTGGGGATCTGCTGCTCTGAGGGGGATCTGCCACTCTGAGGGGATCCGCTGCCCTGAGGGGGATCTGCTGCTCTGAGGGGGATCTGCCACTCTGAGGGGATCCGCTGCCCTGAGGGGGATCTGCTGCTCTGAGGGGGATCTGCCACTCTGAGGGGATCCGCTGCCCTGAGNCCCTGAGGGGGATCTGCCGCCCTGAGGGGATCTGCTGCCCTGAGGGGATCTGCTGCCTGAGGGGGATCTGCCGCCCTGAGGGGGATCTGCCGCCCTGAGGGGATCTGCTGCCCTGAGGGGATCTGCTGCCTGAGGGGGATCTGCCGCCCTGAGGGGGATCTGCCGCCCTGAGGGGATCTGCTGCCCTGAGGGGATCTGCTGCCTGAGGGGGATCTGCCGCCCTGAGGGGGATCTGCCGCCCTGAGGGGATCTGCTGCCCTGAGGGGATCTGCTGCCTGAGGGGGATCTGCCGCCCTGAGGGGGATCTGCCGCCCTGAGGGGATCTGCTGCCCTGAGGGGATCTGCTGCCTGAGGGGGATCTGCCGCCCTGAGGGCTCCTCCTGGGCCCAGGGGCACACCCAGAGTGGCCGGAGGGCCACAAGGCCACAGGATCCTGCAGGGCTCCTCCCTCTGCACCACCCCACGCACTGGAATCCATAAACCATGGAATGGTTGGAATCACGGGATCACAGAATCGCCTAGGCCGCAAAACATCTTCAGGATCACTGAGTCCAACAGTTGATCCAGCACTGAACCACACCCAACTGGTTATCAGCCTGCTAAAAAACAAAGAAAAAAAATTAAAAATATCAATTTTAAAAGTTAAATCAAGGCAAATTAAAATAAATGAAGTACAATTATTCAGTAAATTAGGGACTGAGTTGCTATTTTTGTGCTCAGAATTTTCTTTCTACAGATCTCCTCTTACATTTGAGGAACTAAACAGATTAAGCCAAATCGATGCAACTCCCTCAATAAAGGAGACAAAATGAAATAAGCAGTAGCACTGGCTATAAGGCAGGTGGAAGAATGAAAGCCATGTTAAATTGTTACAGTGCTTTATTTGAAATTTATTTTGAGTGTTCTCATCACCAACATGAGCTGCACTGCAGTAGGGACGTTCTGGTCCCCTTGCACATTCCTGGCATGACGTTTAAGGTTGGGGCTGTGGGACATACTATTCTTACATGGTAGGTGATTGTGTGACATTTTTGGTCTTTATGCTCTGGGACTTTGTATTTCCAAGTAAGGTCTAACCTGTGCTTCCAGTCACTCAGTCACTGACATTTCACCTGTTAGCTAAAAGCATTTCCCAGCAACTCCACAAATAAGCTCTTGCCAAATGTCATTTGCTTTGGGATCTAATTATCATCCAATAACTTAATTACAGATTATGCACTTCTGTTAAGAGCACATTGCAATATTTCAGCATCTTACAATACCTTGCAGGGAAATGCTGAGGACTTCACTCCACGGTTTCTATTCAATAAAACTTTGTCTCACCAAAATCTGGTCTTAGTACCCTCAGCTCCAATGTCATTTTAATTACAGTCTCAGACATTCAGGTGGGGTTTCTTGTTGCCTTTCATGCTCAGACCAACAGCCAAAACCAGAAAACAATGGATCAGGCTTGAGTTCCTGACCAAAGTCATTTGATGTGGATTAAGGTTGCCAAAGGTTTAATAATAAGCTATTAAATGTCATCAATATTCTCCAAGTTATGTCTGTGTGGATTTAACTAACCTTTCAGGAGGAAGGCATGTCAAAAATAAACTACACCTACCTGTAACTCGATTATCAGCTGTGTAGGTTCCCCACGCTTGCACAGTTACAAACAACCCATTTGGTAACACGACAGAAGAAACATACATCCTAAATAAACATACTTCCTAACGGAAGTTAGGACGAAATGGCTACATTTTGGCAAAACTGCAATAAATATGGCTGTGAGATTTTCCTGTTCTTGTCCTTATTCACAAAATGCGCTCACCACTAAGTAAACACAAAACATTTATCAAAGAGCAAAGTTCAGTCCCTGAATAGATCACAGGGGGGTTTTGCTTGTTTGTTTGGTTGCTGTTTTGTGTTGGGTTCTTTTTAGTTTGTTTGTTTGGGGGATTTATTAATTTTTGTATTTATTTCCCACCTGTTGCCTTCAGTCACAGGGGACACTGTAAATTCACTTTTCATTTCTTCACTAAGAGAAAGACGCAACCCCTTGGCTGCACAGTGCCAGTGACTTGTTTTCTGTTACCCCTTAAACATAAACCAGAACAGCTTGAATGTATTTTGGTGAATACAAACTGTGCTGTCCCATGACAGTGACTGAGGGACAGCAGGGGGACAGGGATAACCCGGGAAAGTGAACACAAGAGCAGGTTACCCCAAAGTTGTCTTCACACAAGAACCATTTAGAGACTCTGCCATGAGAAGATCTTACAGAAACATTAACCCCCAGAGCACTAACAGCAATCTTTTTTAATTAACTGCTTCTATTGAAGGTAGGCCATTAAAAAATAAAGTTCAGAGAAAACAAAATCCCAACACACCTTTTTTTTTCCTTGTCAGATGCTGAGAAGGAAAACTGATCTATTATTTTTTAATTGCTCCTGAAAATTTCTAAAACATGGTGATCTCTGGCTTACCTTTCACTGGAACATCAGAGGGAGTTACCTGCCCACATGTAAGCAGTAAGATTTATGGACAATACAAATCCTGAAGGTGCCAAAAACCCACCACTCCTCAGCCATTTACAACATTAAACAGGCACAGAATGCTAAGCAACACGGGGGGTTGGCAAAAAAAAAAAAGTTAATAAGTTTTAATTAATTACATCTTCATTTTAAAAAAGCCCTTTAAACACTGTTGCTAGGTTAAACATACATTAAACTAGCTCAGAGGTACAGCAAAAGCTGTTGGTGGCATGTGCCAAGGCATGTATGTAAAACAGAGAGGTTCCAAACACCACAAAATCACCATGTCCTCTGCAAAATCAGAGCCACGGTAGGCAGAAAAAATTTCAAATGATTGGATTCTGTTAATCTGTGGGAACATGGACTTAATACTGCATTTAATTTTGCTAAGTGGAAGGAAGATTATTGCAGGCAAGATACAAAGAATATCTCTGCTCCAATGATGTAACATTTACAACCTTAAATAGTCTAAGACAGTTATTAATAACAGTATCAGAACATTTCCATGTATTCAATGCACAGTTATGAAAGAAACTAAACATACAGGCCTCCTCACAATGCAGACAGTAATAATAATGTTAATATTTACATTCCTCTAATCACTTGTTTCCAGTAGTATTAAAAAAAAGTATTTGTGAACTTGTTGGATAACAAGTGCCAGCCTTCCGTGAAGCACTGTAGAAAGCATGATTTGGAGCATTTTGGTTTACTTTTGAAAGAGATTAACCGCTTACTGAGACAAAGCCATTCTCTTTCCAGAGTTTTTGAAAGAAAAGCTGAAACTTACTCTCATCAATTCTCTCAGTGCCACAGTGAAGGACCTGTTGGGAGCTGCACTTGTTTACAACCCTCAATTCCCACGGGAAGAAGCAGTTTAACTAAAATCAGCAGCTTTCTGCATGTAGTATTTACATGTCCTAATTTGCTGTTTTGAAACACGGCTTCTTCCACATTATTATTGTTTCAATAAATCTATGTCTTCTTTTTTGTCTGAAACGTGAAATCAGAGTGTACAGGAACACCTGTTTGGTGTTTATGAAAACTCCTCTAAAATCTGAGGGAGATCAAAACACTTTCCTTTAAAAAGAAAAATTCCCTCAGCAGATCATTTAGTATATGCAACATACTCAATTTGATCACACATTTCCAGAATATCAGTTGATTCACTCTTGATGCAGTCATTATAAAGACAGGTTCTGTACTTTTAACAGAATTTTCTTTGAAGCAAATATCCTTCTGAAGGAAAAAAATATTAATATATTAATGGAAAAGACAAAATAAGTGCATTCTGCCATTACAATTGTAATGTTCTTCAAGCTCTTAATGCTGCAATACTAGAGCAAATCTTATGAAGGCATTTGGCATCTTCCACAGAATGGTGGTTCCTGTAACACTTTAATGTCCCTTCATGATGGGCTGCTGGAAGGGCCTAGCAGCACCAGCAGTGGTTAAAGGTGTCGCTATCCAGCACCTGAGATTGCTGGGAGATGGACACCCAAACGTGGACACACCTGTTGGCCAAAATTCTGTGTCCTGCGTAGGACAGCACAGCCTAACACTTGTCCCACTGAGCTCTGACAGCTTACAGAGTTTTACCTGGCACATGCCTTGACAATCAATCCCCAAACAACTGAAAATCAACATTGAAAGGACCTGCAAACTAAGGAAAACAAAATATATTTGTCCTACAAGCATTTTCCATAATCTTTATTACATAACTTGGAGAAAATGCACTGCTTTTTCAAATATCCACTCAAAGTCTACTGATGAAGCTCTCTCGTGTGATTAATTCTTCTTTCTCTCCCTCATTTGTGTAATTCTATAGCACATATCACTCTAATGTCTAAGCTACTCAGATAAATAAAACCTGGACTAAAAGAGATAACTTTTTTCTTCTTTCCCTCCTTTGGAGAAGAGAGATCTGATTCTTCAAAAACTGCCATAGAGCTTCTCTTTTTTTTTTCATTCCATTAATACATTTGTGTGGTGAAATCAAACCAAATTAAATCTGTGACGTATTTTTACACTGCCAGGAGTTAGTATGTGCAATACTGACTTTTCATTATGATCTGATTAAAGTAAGTTTGCCTGCCTCTGTTAATAAACTGAAGATTCATGGTTTATTACTTTACACCTTTAAGAATATGTGCACATTTTCTAAATGAAAAAGGCTGCTTAATTTTCATATCTTTCTCTTTTTTCTTGTGATGGATCAGTTTTAGTCACTGAGGGAGCTTCCTGCACACCTTAGCAAAGATTTGTGTCTATATGTATATACAACAGCGGTGCATTTTATTGAGTAAACATCTGTAAAAGCTACTAACACTCAAAGGCTTTGAATAAGGCCGTGGATCAAGCAAAAGGTGAACAGAAGAAGATATTTCCTGATGATCTGCCTTGAAATTCAAACTAGCATCCCATGAAAAAAAAATGAAGCATTCTTTTGCCTCTTTAATAGCAGTCTGCTATTCTTGAAAACACCAACATAGTTGATGTTTGAAGCAATAAAAACTCAGCTTCCTGCCCTGTAATTATTACTGGATGTAATTATGAACAACTCATTCATCACTATAAAAGCACAACTTAAGGCTCCCAGAGAACAGATATGGAAAAGATTTGTTTTCACGCAGTTCTCTTAGTCAAGCTATAGTTTAACAACATCACTGATAAACAAGTGTAGTAAGCCAGTGTAAAGCAGGCAGGGCAACATCCATGTTTTATTTCATCTGGGTATCCTCCAGTACTCCATTTATAACGCTATAAAAACATGCCTCAAAGCAATAAGCAAGAATTGAAGGGTGAATATGACATAACTGTATAACTACAACCATCCCAGCTCCCCAAAGTTCACTTGCTTAACCATGTAACATCCGGGGGCTGTCTAAGCACACCAGGATTATTTCTAGGTGGGAAAAAAAGCACAAATATAAGACAAGGTTCTGAGCTCTCCTTGCAAAGTTACTACTCCAGAAAAGCTCAGAGATGTGCTGGGTTTCAGAACATGGCTTTGGTCTGTGTCACTGCCTCACAATCGTGAGGAAACACCTGCAGCCAGCTTGAAACCACGCTCACTATATCCACCCAAACTTCCCCAAACCAGTCGACACCTGCTTGCCTTCTCCCGCTCAGGGAGAAAGGCACCAGGTCACGCCAGGACCAGATTCCAACACATCTCAAACAGGCAGCAAGTAAGATCAAGAATTCAGACGAGGCAACAGGAGGTGTGTGGTTAAGATACCCGGTCTCTATCCACGCCGAACAACTACAGCGTCCTTTTCTTCCCGGTTATGTAATACGCGAGAGTATTTAACCACTCGCTGGTTTGACACATGCATGTCAAACCGATCAGCTTTGGGGAGGATCAGCTGTGGCCGCCGAGGGGAAGGGGGGGCGGGCAGGAATTTGGCAGTTCACGCACTATGAAGGGTCACCCCTCTGGGGAAGGAATCCCACCACAGCCTTCAGCGGTCCTCGCCCCATGACAGCCAGGCAAGACCCGGCTCGGGCGTTGTGCCACCATTTCTATCTCAAGCACGACTGGCCTCACAACACCTGCCTGGCAAGGAACCTTCCCACTCCCGTGGGACGTCGCAAGCTGCAAATCAGGGCACGGGCTCACCCCGCCGCCCAGCCACCTGCCCGGCTGTCACACACGTCCCCAAGGGGGAACTGAAAGCCTCTTTTTCCCCCAGAGCATCGCTGGGAGAGGCAGCAGCCCCACAGGGAAGGGCTTAGCGACTCCTTAGAGTGTCCCTGTGCTGCTTTGGGACTTCGGCCCCTCACATCCCCTATGAGCTGAGTTTGCTGAGAAATGTATAGCTGCACGGAAGAAGTGCTGGCATCAAGATGATGGTTTGTGAGATGCTACTCTCCAGACACCTCACTGAAATTTCGGCGTGCTGTCACTGGGGGGGAAAAGAGAAGAGTCAGGGAGGAAAGAAGAGTTATCAGTGAGGACACCAAAACCACCAGCTTCCACACTTTGTGAGTAGCTGCTGCTGGTTCCCGCGCCCCGGGAGCCACACAAACTCCTGGCGGGGCCGGACCCGGGGGCGGCACCGCCGGGGGATGCGAGGGGGCGGCCCGAGCGCCCGGCTGTCCCTCCCCGCTTCCCCTCCACCCCCGGGGCGCGGGGCGGCCGCCGGGGCGGTACCTGCTTGTCCAGCGCGGCATCCTTGGCGCTGCCCGCGGCGCATCCCTTGGGAGCGGGCACCCGCTCGCAGTTGCAGCCCTCCAGCATGTACATGCCGGCGGGGCGGGCACTCTGCTCGCCCTCGAAGTAGAAGAGGACGTTTTGGTAGAGGGCGAACCACTTCTCGTGCCAGCGGTTGGTCTCCGCCGTCTTCTTGCTGAGGTAGCCGCGCTTGGTGCCCTCCTTGCGGGCCAGCAGCGCCAGGTACAGGGCGTGCCCCTCGTTGTACCGCACGCTCTTCTGCATCGTGCCCGGAGCCCGCGGCCGCGGCGNCGCCACCTCCCACAGCCCCAGGCACCGGCGGCGGCGGCGAGCGGCCCCCCGGGCGCTGACGTGGGGGATCAGCCGTAAATCCGCTTTGGAGAGCGATTTAAAGAGCAAAGTCGCCGCCGCTGCAGCGCCCGGGTCCCTGCCCCCCTCCACCCTTCCCCCCATCCCCGCATCCCTCCGCTCCTCCATTCCTCCATCCCTCCATCCCTCCGGGGGCGGATGGAGGCGGGGAGCGGGTGCGGAGCGGGGGTCGAGCGGGGAATCCCGCGAGCAGCGCAGCGCTCGGCCAGGCCGGGCCGGGAGCCGCGGGGGGATTTAGGGCTGCCCCGTGGTTTCTCGATAGTTTCTGCCTTTTCCATTCTTCGAGCGAAAATCTTGGAAAGCGGCAGGGCCGGGCGAGTGCGGCCGCCGGAGCCGGTACCTTCGCTCTCGAGCTGTGGCGAAAGAATTAAAGGAAAAGGCAGCAGAGAAACCCAAGCGAATACCAGAAACCAGTCACTTTTAACCCGATATTCACGCTGATAAAGGCGCGAGGGAGCATCTCAGGTCTCACACTGGGGAATCTCAACCCCGCATGTCTTTGGGCACCGCGCTGTGCGCAGAGACCACCCCGGCACGGGCTGCGGGGGGCTCTGCGGTGTGCCGGGGCTCGCCTGCCGCAAATGGGACCATTTATAGATCCCAACTGGCGGCTGCAGCACGAGGCACCGCGGGCGGGGACCGCCAGAGGAGAGGGCGGCTCGCACATGCCGAAAAGAAAATCCCCGGGGAGTTAAAAGATTGTTTTTTCACGCCGGGCTAGTAAGGATGGCAGCAGGTGCGATCTTGTTCCTGCACTCGGCACAGTGGTACCTGCACACCTTAATTATAGCAAATAAACTTTGGCGAGGGAGCTGGCATCAAGAATTGTTTTACATAAAACATAGCAGTATGGAAATTTCTACTAACTAGAGCACACTGCACCTTTAATTTAGCAACTTAAACTTCCTCTTAATGTTCTTTCAGGAAAAGTCTTGGAATTCTTTCATTTGAAAATGTATTTTGCATATGTAGCTTTCCTTCTCTTTTGCTTTACTGCATCTGATGAGTAGAAAAGAGAATAAAAATGTGGAAGTTACAATATTCATTATTACTGTATAATGCACAGAATGAGTTAGAAAATACTTCCTTTGTGATCTGTGACAACAGCGGAGGGTTTGAGTATTATTTGCAGGAACTACGGACCCATGGAGAGTTGCAAAGCTCTCATCAACAGACAATTTTGTACTAGAAAAAACAAACAGATACACAAACCCTGCCGGAACTGGGTTCGTTTGCCTTGTGTCTTCACATAGTGAAATTTGAGCTTAGCACATCATGCCCAGGGAAGTCCAGGCTTTGGACAGGGCTTGGACACCACCTGGGTGGCTGGAATGTGTGAAAGGACTTGTGTTCATCCATCCCGGGCACTGGGGCCTCACCTGCCTCTGTTGATGCTTCCTTGCCTGGGTTCCCCATAGCCAGCACTGAGTCAGTGCATCAATTCCGTGTGTAAAATTCCACGGAATATTGTGTCCCTTGATGGAAGCAAATGGCAAGGCAGCCAAACCAAGGAGAGAAGCAAACTGCCACTCAGAAGAGCATTCAGACATTTGACACTCAGTGAATAGCTGGAGCTTTCCAAAACAAGCACATCGTACATCACGATGAAATCCTATAGCAAGAACCCATCTTTGCCAAAATAAAGTTGCAGGCTTTTGTCCCAGCTTACATAATTTGTACTTCAATAAAGCTTTTGCATAAATCACAAATGATCACACATCATCTATTCCACCAGGTCACCTGAGACACACAGAAAAAATACATGACAGGAGTTAAATTTTATCTAGAAAGAAAGAAAGAGAGGGTTTTCTTTGACTACATCATTTTCTTGCAGACATGCAGGCATTTTTCCTAAGCTGAAAATGTTGAATATGTCATTGCAAAGCAATCTATAGGAAGTAAAAGGCATCTGATATTCCTGTTCACTACAGGGAATGCTGTTTGTGTAACCATCCGTTTGTCCTTTATTGTTCAAGTATGATTTAGTTATCTCAATAATATTATTTTTATTACTTGATCAGTCTTATCCAAGGACAACCTACTTTTTCTTGCTTTAAATGTCTACGATGTACATGTGAATGTATATACTATCTAATACATCTAAATGTATCTATGTATCTATATGGGATTATTTTAAAAAATTCTTCATTACCAATATTAAAGAAAGGGTTGTTTGTATTTTTTAAATAAGGAATTCTAGGCCAAATTCATATGTATGAACACGATCAAGTCATATGTGCAAACAGATGTAAAGGAAACTGTAGATGTAATTTATTCCATAGGGCTCTGGGGAAAAGAACATACAGATAAGCACACTGTTTTACTTTATTTTAGATCCTAATCTTAATTTTATTGTATTTTAATGCTAGAGGATTCATTTATAAAAACACCTTCCCAAGTGTTGTCATGATAGGCCCCAAGAACCTTGCTGTAGAACTACAGTGGAAAGTTGTGGTCCTCTGTCAGCAGAGATAGTTTGACCCAATTAGCCTACATTTAACCTGAAATTTCCTTTGGGAACTAGTCCAGTGCAAGGTGTTCAAAGATGTCATAAACAGGGAAATACACAGTGTTGTGTTCCATAACAGTGGAATTGCTGAATCCAATACCCAGAAGTGACCCTGGGAGTCTGGGGAACAGTGCAGCTAGTTGTCAATCCTTTGGGTGACAGGAAAATCTAGTTTAAAAATCATGTAAAATTTGGGCCTCTATTCTAAGCTATACTTTGGAAAAAATGCTGTTAATGGAATGGTAATAAAAATTGATTATAGCAATTGAAGAAAAGTTGTTATGGTAGCTACAACGTTGTTACCCTACAACAAGTTGTTACGCTAAAAGTTGTTTTTATGTCTGGGTTTGTATATACGTGGTCTCTGTTTTTATATGTTCATTTGTCACTAAATCCTTATTTGCATTCTCTTATCGAGGTAATGTATCAAATACATAACAATTTAGTAGAGCTGTTGAAGAACTGCTACAATAACTTCTGGGGAAAAAAACTGGTTTCACTATGTACCTCTGTCTCCTCTTAGATTGTTTGAGAAGCAGAACTGAACCAGTATCTTCTCTGTAATTTTACTCACATAGTTTTGCTGATCTAATTGTTTACTCTTCGAGGCATGGAGTATAACTTGGCTACTTGAAAGGTATTTGTAATATTCAGCTACGATTCAGTTATCTGATAAAGCAGAAAAATTTTGAAATACATACTGTACATCACTGCCATAGTAAGTCCTGAAGATCTTGCAAACAACTTTGGGTTTAATACAGCTGATGATGTCATTTGAGATTTACTATTCCTGTTTTATGGAGACATTTTTGGGGGGACTTGTCTTGTTAAATCAATTTTAAGTCACTGTGTATACCACAATGGTAATTCATTCCTCATGGATTTACTTGTGGCTGCACACACTCCTCAGTGGTGTGAGAGAGGTGTTGACAGGTGTCCATGAGATCCCTCCTTGAGGAATCTCCAGCCAATACTCAGTGGGAGTTCCACCAGAAGGCAGGCAACTGCAAATCATTTACCTGTTATGCAGGTGAGAATATCATCATCATCATTATCATCATCGTCATCATTGTCATTATCATCATCATCATTGTCATCCTCATCATCATCATTTTTTATTATCATGTCTTAACCTCTTAGTGCAAAATGTTGCAAAACCACAGGAGAACGATCCAAGCCAGGAGCTACTTAGTCTAAGCAAAAGATCAGATCCCTAGAGTCAAGAAAGAAGTACAGGGACTACGCGCTGCCCTTTTTGACAGGCAGCATCCCCAGGACACAGCTGGCATATTTGCTACTGGTATTTTGGGAGAAGAATAGCTAAATAAGGTTATAGAGGAACTTTTGAAAGAAACAGTTTGGTGTGTGTGCAGAGGTCATTGGTGAGTTCTTGCCTGTGGTCAAGGACAGCATGAGAAAATACAAAGGACTGTTGAAAAGAGATGAGAAAAAGAAATGCGTTGCAGAAGGTGTCTCACAGTCAGGCTGGAGAAAATCAAAAGCAGAAGGAAAAAAAAAGATAAAAGCTGGAATCAAGGGACTCAATTAAACAGGAGAAATACCACTAGTTAGGCAGGAGGCAAAGGCAAGTGGGCTGAGGGAGAATTGAGCTTGGCTGGCAGAGTGGTGGTAATGAGAGCACGGTGGGTAAAAAGCAGAGGGTAACAGCGTGAGTGAGCAAAGGCTGGGAGTGGCTGGGGGTTGGAGGGGACAGAAGCAAGGCAGAGCAGAGAGGAACTGGGGCAAGGTGGGCAGGGAATTGTGGAGAAAACAAAGTCAGAAGCGATGGCATGAGAGTCCTGGGTCCTTGGTACAGCTGGACCAGCAGGTTGAAAAGAGCTGGAAAACACCCACTGAGATGTTGGGGGTGAGAGCAGGACTCTGGCACAGCAAGAGAAGAGGCCAACACATAGGCAAATTGAGGAGGTTGGTGGGCAATGAATGGGAGAGAAAGACGAGGGTCATGTAGGGTCAGTCCAACACAGCACATCAAGTGAAAGGATTAGATCGAGGGTGATGCTGGGAAAGAAAGTGGCATTTCAAATGTGGAAACGCTGATAGTCTAAATCAGCTCTGAAATCAGATGGGGAAGAAAAGACAGCAGCTTTTCTCCTTAAGCCTGTTTTCAGCTGGTTCCTTTTCAGCAAAGGTTTGCCAGCTGGGATTAAAATGGGAGAGCCAGGATTCAGCTTGGTGACCAGACATGTCAATTAAAAGCTCCGGGACTATTTTATTTAATACAGATGCAACAAGCATTAAATGCACTAAAGCACTGAAATGCACTAAGCACTAAATGCAAAATACAGTAACAACAATGCTTTAAAACTTTCTTCACATGACTAAGATTTTCATATTGAGACACACACTTGTTGGAAATATGACCATCAGAGCTGAGCCGTGACTTCTAAAGTTAGTAGAGATTACTCCCTTTTCCCGTGCTCTGGGAGCTCTGTAATGAGAATTTCACAGACCTTGTGATTAGTCTGGTGCCTTAAGAAGGGTATTGTCCTACAGCTCACAAATTGCTAAAGCATGAAACTGTCTCGACGTTCTTGGGAGATATCTCAAATTAGTGCTCTCAGTGTTCCAAAGGCATTGGCGTTTCCTAACACAGATTTCATAATGTTCTCCGAATGTGAGTCGGGAGAGGCAGTGTGATGGCTGAGCTCCTGAAAACAAGGGGATCAGCAGACACTGGTCTATGATTGCTCTCAATTTCAGAAAGCCCTGGGTAACTGGGAAAATGAGTTTAGAACTAAAAAGACATAGTGGGATAAAATTTCCTTTCTTTTTTTTTCTTATTCCATGTGAACCAAGTATAAATGCAAATCACTCTTTGCTTATTCTGTCAAGATACTCTCACATATTGGCATAGAAATAGGAAAAATGTGTAAAATATTAAAGTACTCTCATTTCTCAGGAAAAAGTAAGCCCCACAGATTGGAAGAAAGATACAGAGAGCACAGCGGGTGCTGTCTGGAATAAGTAAGTAACCCTGGGAAGAAATGGTGATGTTTACAAGGCCTGATGCTGATACAGAGAATTCTCTCCATCTGGCATGAAGCCTGCAAATAATCTGCCACGGGGGTGCATAATTCAATAGAAACAGGTTTGATAATCTACAAGTTGCATTCCCCATAGAAACCTTAAGAGAGACATTTAATGTCTTATGCAGCTGAACAGCTTCTCACTGCACCCAACTTTGAGGGCAGGCAGACCCACAGACCATAAAAATGGGTTTTATGGCAAATGGGATCCACTGTTCTCTTACCAGAAATCAAACATTGCAGGGCACCCACATCCCCTCAGGATGGTGTGAAAATTCTGAGACAATGCCTTCACAGGGGAACATTGCATTTATTTTTGATACAGATGCAATATACCGAAAATCATTTTAATGAATCTGTTCAGATGCAGCTGGGACTGTACAAATGCCTGGAGAAAATGTGTGTAACAGCAGAAAAAAACAATCTTAAAAGGCTGTAGGCAGAGCAGCCCTGACAACAGTGATTGGAGCCAATGTTATCACCCCTCACACGCAAGCAAAGATAGACCAAACAACATCTTGTTAAACAAGAGCAAAGAAATTTAACTTAACATAAGTCCCTGTTTATTTTGGGGATTTCTGGGCAGGTGGGAAGCGCAGAGCAGGGTGTCTGTAATTGCTGACCCACTGTTGATAATGCACATTCTTCCAGGTCCAAATTTATGTTGTTCACATTCTCAGCTGAAAAACTTTGTAGCTGCTTGGGAGGTGTGCGTTGTGATTTTCTGTGGGGGGGAAAAAAAAGAAGAGGAAAAAAAGTGAAAAAATAGCTTAGAGAAACATAATTGTAAAAAATTAAAACCAACAATATCCATCTGCAATTATATCAACAACTTATGTAACATTTGTAACTTCATCATTAATAGTACAATGCTTTCCAGGGGATAAGTATACTAATTGCACTTCAAATGTACGCAGATACATTTTTTTAAACAGAATACAAAAGTAAACATTTATTGTACTTGTCACAAAGCCACTACTGTTACATGCTAAAATGAGCAAAGGCCTGAATCCATATCAAAGTACACTTGGTCCTTTTAATGCAGAAATAGAGTTTATTTCATAAGTAAGTTCCTCTGGAATGCATAGTAAGAATGTCAAATTAAAATAATATTGCTATGTAAAAAAATGAAATTTGTGTTCACCCCTTTATTATTATGTTTGTTTTTTTCTTCTTGGGTCACTTGTATTGTTTCAAATGTTAACACAACCCTTTTGTTAAACACTGGTGGTTGCAAGGGAAGCTGAGAAGTGTATTCATTCTAATTTGTCATCCTATTGAATTGTATCAATAATAAAGTTAATCATGTCACTAAAGTTAATCTTAATTAACTAAAGTTAATCGTGTCACTATTCAAGGATTTTGAGTGAGATTATTCCTTGTTTGAGGTGTGCTTTTTTTCACCGAAGAAAAAGGCAACATGAAAATACTTCCCTTGATGATCTGTACTGTTTCTATTTCTCGTAGTCGTATTCAATCGCTTTGGGGAAATAATTCTGAATTTCTGACACCTGTAAATACACAGATCAGATACAGCTATTGCATAGTAGTTCTGTCAGATTTTAGGAAAGGCTAATTGGATAATGCCTTAGAATATTCTTCAAGAAGAATAAAAAATATCTGGAAGTAACACATCCTATAGGCACGGGAGCCCACAGTACAGGGAAAGCAAAGATGTGCAGAAACCTCTAAAAAAAGTTCTCCAATACTCTGGGGAAGAAATGGATGAGTCAAATTGTATTTTTCAACAATTTTCCCCATTCTGATGGAGAATACATCTTGGGTAGTTCTCTATGGTATTTAAAGTGTTCTCACTCTGGTGAAGTTTAACTTGTATCCCAAAAAATCCTCCTCAGCAACCTCTGATAGACAACCTCTTATATCTGTGTATTTTATACATTTCCTTAATACAGATTATAGTTATCCTCATTAATTGCTCATCTATCAATCTCTCTTTTACATGTTCCTTTGGAGTTAAGGGGCATTTTTGGACACTGCAGTGCTTATCACTTACTGATGCAATTACTGTGAATGATTAAGCCTGTCCATCCCACAGCAGGGACGGTTTCCCTTCCGGAGGGTTTGTCCCTGTGTCTCTGTGTTCCTGCCCTGTAATGCAGGCTGACAGCCAGTGTGATCCAGGGAAGGGGAAGGAGATGGCTGCAGTGCAGGGGCGTTCTGGGCAGACACAAAGGTGCTGAAATGGTTTTGGTCAGAGGTTTGTTCTGAGTGTCCAGAGCAGCCTACAGAGTTTGGGGTCTGTGCAGGATGAGAGGGCGACTCCAAGGTTATTCCTCACAATCCCCCCAATAGTCCCATAAAGGGTTTCCAATCTCTTTCCAGGAAAGCTTTTAAAATGCTCTGAGTGAGGTAAGTGAATGGCACGTGGAGATTTGTGCCCTCAAGTCACCAGTTCACATTCAGTAAAAGACAGTAATTAGGACAAATCCTGCTCTGACTTATGAAATTTTCACTGGACTAAGCGACTGATCATTTGTCTCCATTTGGTTACCTGGTGTCTGGTGAGCATGAGAACACACACAGCATCTTCCTCTGGCCCAGGGCTCAGAAAATGGGGAGAAACACCCAAACAGCCCCTGGAGAATCCTGCAGGTGTGAACAGGCTTCTGCCTGGGCGTTTGGCATCTCCTTGTCCCTGCACCAGCCCCCCGGGATAGTGACAGCACTTTAGCACTCAGAAAATGGCATTCCTAAAAGCAAAACATCCCAAACACTTTCCTGCTGGTTTGAAATCAATCCAGTGTGATTAATCCTACCTACATATGTGCAAGAGCTTTAGACACCTCTCACAGCTGGACTAATTTTATTGTGTTGCCTGTTCATCTACGGCTGCAAGAATGCTTTATACCTGTGACAAATGATTGCCTCACATCTGGATTTGTCACATAACATACAGATAGTTAGAGATAAAGGTTTTATTGGTTTAAGTGTTTTATATAGGTTTTATTGTTCTGTGCACCTTGTCCTTTCTTTGTAACAGTTAAAAGATCTTAATTGCCTAAAATTAGAGCCATCAGATATGACTAAAACTGAGTTATTACATAAAAATGGATATGAAATATAGATGAAATATATATAATTTATAGAAAAACTATTCTGATTTCGTTTCTCTCTGCACCATTTTTATGCTCTGCTTTCTTGGATTATTATTGCTCCAACTTGAACTGCGCTCTGAGCTGTACCTTGTCAGCCTAACTGGGATGTACCCTATGAATTATATAAGTCTATTAACATATATGCATCAGAATAGCTGTTAAAATTAGAAGTACTAGCACAACTGAGGAACAGTCAAGCAAAAGGAGTTGGGTAAAGAAGTTTGGTAGACAAGGCTGAAACAAAATTATGCTGGTTTCATTTGGATTTCTTACTAATATTCACAGTTGCCATTGTCTCTGCTGCTTTCTTCCCAGATGGATCAAGACACTTCATAAAGAAAAACAATCAGGAAAATAAAATCTCAAAGTGCTTGTTAATTCTGCAACTGATAAAACACCATTTTCTAAGCTAATCTTCTTAATTAATCCAACAAAAGTACAGCTACGCACAGATTTCCTGCAGTGCTCATCTACCCAGATTTAAAAAAAAAAGAAGAGCAGAAATATTAATCTATTTGCATTACAAACAAGAGTTTATTCCCCAAGAACATTTTTCATTATAATCAATTATATTGGAAGTTTAGGCCGAACACAGCTTGTGGTAAAAACAATCATACACTCAAAACAAAAACTACTTAGGAAAAAATAATTACGGCAGTGTAGCTGTGGTGTCCCAGTGCAGCAACTCCTGTCACGTACAGGCAGCAGCTCCCTGCCCCACCCCGCCCCGAGGAACTGGGCAGGGCGTGGTGGCACTTGGGCACACGGCCACAGAACGTGCACAAACTTGGCCACACACAAACTTCTCAGTGCTCCCCTTGTCCTTGAAGCACCAAATCCATGAGCAAAAACAGACACCTCAACATCTCTGCTTCAGATTCCTGATGCGGGTTGAAGCTCATGTTAGAAACACCCAGGCAGCTTCAGGCAGCAGTTTTTTAATTTAGGTAGAGACACAGAAGACACACAGCAACATCTTCGTGTCCTACAAACACCAACATCCTCTGACTCTTTTGTCCTTAAGGAGCTCCAAATGGGTTTTTCTATTGGGACCAAACAAAAGAAAAAATGTCCCTTACACCTTCGAGCCTTTGAGGAAGGGTTTTGCAGGACAGCAATCTTCCCTGACTCCTGAAATTACAGAGTGGCTAAAACCCAGGAATACTGTACATGCTGCAATCCTGTATTATCCAGTCCTGTGTGTGTAAAATCTCAAACTAACTACAAAGGAGCGTGGAAGGAGCGGAGGAGTTCATCCCTCCTTCCCGGGGCAGGCTCAGCAAAGGCACCAGCAGCCTCATCTCCGCAGGGTCAGGGGTCTCCAAGGTTTTGGATTTTTCTTCCCAGGTGCTCCACACCGTCTCTCCACGGGATCAGCTCTCCTTACTTTAGGCAGTTTTCCCTTAACACACATCTGGGGTTTTCTTTCCTCAGCCCCTCCGCAGTCAAGGGACTGTGAAGACATGGCTGCTCCACGTTTGCCACTGCCTTTCACCATTCAGAAGAACTTTCCTGTGTCTTCCTCCCTCCAGATTAAGCCACTCGACAGCATTTCCACGGCCCCTGTCTCCAGGCAGCTTTGTGTCACCTCGTCCCTGTCCTGGTATCCCTGCTGTGATGCCACTCCAGCCCGAGGCTGCCCACCCCGGAGGGGACGCGGGGCCAGCAGAGCTGGTGCGAGTCACTCCAGTTTTCAGCACTTCGTCCCCCTTTCCCACAGCAGCACGGACCTCTGACTCAGGTTCAGCTGACGATTGATGAGGAGCTCTGGGTCTTTATCCTGCAAACTGCCACGTAAACCAGATGACAGGATAAGCTGTTGCTGGAACTTTAGAATCAGAAGAAAACCTCCCAAAATCTCAGTTCCAGTGAGTGGGATCCCTGCTCACAGCAGGAGTTTGGAAATAGATGGCCTTTAAGGTCCCTTCCAACCCAAACCATTCTGTGATTCCATGACTCAGTTTTGGGGACATGAAATAGTTTCCGGAAGGTACACAAATGCATTTAACTAAACTAAACCCTTACTTGCATCAATTGCTAACAAAACATCACTGCCAAATATCAGTTTTAAAAATCTTAGTGAATCCAGCTCACAAGACATACCTTAGACTCCTTTTTTCCAGGAGAAAATCAGCATTTCTGTAACACCTTTGCAGTGATTATTTCTCATGTAGGAATAGTCAAATCACAATTTGAGTGAGAGGGTTTTTATATATGACCTTCTTTTGCCAATAATATTAAAAGTGACTTTGAAGAGCAAGAAAAATCAGTTTATAGGTGTTTTAGATAATGACTCTTACTTTGGGAACCACATTTATTTATTAAGTGATTAAAATGCCTTCCTGGAAGTATAGGACAATGGCTAATGCATCCTACATACAATTTGGTAAATAGCTGCAGAAGAAAACATTAAACTTACTTTTGTTCATCTAGTTAACCTGCCTAAGAAGGGAAAAGGAGTAAGGGGAAGGGCCTCGGGCACTGAAGAGTTAGAGGGTGATGCCAGAATGGCTTGTGCCATCTTTTCTCCAACATGTTTCTGTTAGCAAAGGGGAGATGACACAGGGAGGGGATGTGAGACGATCCCAAATCATGAGCTCTGGGAATTGGAGAGACTGGTCTGTCTGCTCCTTGCAGCCTAGCAGTGGGGCAGGGACACTCCTGACTCTCCTGCCAGCTGGAAAGTCCATGGGAAGAGGAAGCAGGGAGAAGCAGCCACACTCTCCAACAGCTCCTCTTCCTAATTCCTTGTGGGGAATTCCCTAAACACATCAGCAAGTTTTGAGTAACTGATGTAGAAAACTGAGCAGTCCCCTGTGACTGGGCTCCTCCTGCAGCCATGTCCCTCAAGCTGGCCCTGTGGCACCTTTCCATGGGAGATGCTCGTGGAAATTGTGTTTCACCCAGTGCAAAACTCTGCTCTCTGTCACTATTGCTGCGCTGGCTTAGCCAGATGAGGAGAAAGGAAAACCTAATGACTGATGTGCTGTGTTCATGGAATAAAAAAAGGCTTGGGCTGCTGTGCTAATTATTTGGGTGGGGAGTTTTAGGGCATTAAGGTCAGAGAAGAGGTTTGCACATCTAGAGCTGCTGCCTGCCTGAGGGTCGCTGCTCCCAGGGAAAACATGAGGGCCTAGTTTTTGTTTTTGCTCTGAGTCCAAGCAGCCAGACCAGGAAGGGTTTGCACGGGGAAGCAGCACAATTTCCAGCTGTTCCTCTGCTAAGGAGCACCCACAAACAAGGACCAGAGTCCCCCATGGGGCTGGAGCTGGTCCAGGGGGGGGCTCTGTGGGGTCTGGTGGCCACAGCCCCTCTCTGGGATGCTCTGAGCTGCAGGAGGGGCAGAGGGAAAGGGTTTGTGCAGCCCAGGCTATGACTGCTCCTGTGCAGACTCTGGGCAGCATCACTGAAAGCTGTGACGGTTCCCTGCAGGATGGGGCAGGGACAAGCAGGGGACACTGCTGGGCTGGCTGTGCTGAGGGCACTGTCACACCTTGGGGACTCCAAGGAAACCTGCCAGCACTGAGCTCCCAGTCCCTCCAGAGCTCAGGGAACACTCTGTCCCCAGGCCACAGCCTGCAATTTCAATTTGGGAAACTCTAAGGGAGGAAGTGTCGCTTGTACAACTTATCTGAACCTATTTCCCAACAATAACTATTGTTCACTCCAGTGGCTTGACATAATATAATTTGTTTTGTGAAAAATAAATACAATTTGCAGCCCGTAACTCTAGTGAGGCATACTGTGATTTTATTAGCAACAGTAGATGGATTCCTTTCACTGTTTCTGAAAGAAATCAACATGATTCTGTTTGCAGAATGCATTAAAAACTCATCTTGAAACCCTTGAGACGGTATTACACTCATTGGTTTCAGTTCTTAACAAGTTTAGCTGAGTTATAGGAAGCTGTGGCTGAGAAGTTAATATGCTGAAAAGTTAATATCCCTTTATTTTCTGTGAAGTAGCACACACACCACCATGGTTCAGTAAAAGATTCTGCTTTGAAACCAGGAGAAACAGGGTTATTTTTTTCATTTCTGCCCTTTATAATGAATCGCTGTGTCTTTTGTTGAAATAATCCATCTGTGAATCCTCTGAGAAAGTCAAACAAGCTGATTTGTTAGTTGGGAGGATGTAGTTTTGGTGTCTGAAAATCTGAGAAATAAAGCTGTCCAAAAGTAAAAAGTAAAAAAAGTGGGAAAAAAAAAAAGTCAACATATATTCTTGCAGGAGAACTTGCACTGTCTTGTGAAAGTTTATTTTCATCTTTCAGTTGCTACAGGAATTTCCCTCAATAAGTGCTGCAGACTATTTAAACTGACCTTAATCTCACCTACTTTTGCCCAGCTTCCAGCCCTCCTTTCCATTATTCACTGTGTGTTTCCTTTATTACTGATGTTATCTGTGCTTTTGATTCACAAATACAGTTCTGCAGAAAAAGCAGTGTGCTCTTCAAAAATCACAATCCAGACCACTGCCTTGAATCCACTTCTCTCTCTCCTACAAAAGCATTCACTCATGCTGGTAATAACTACCCAACAGCAGAGAATCCCCCAGAACCATCCCTGACTCCTGCTCTCCCTGTGGCAGGGTTAGAACGAGCTGATCCTCAAGGTCCTTTCCAGCCCAAACTATTCTGGGACTCTGGGATCCTCAGCCTTGTTGTTTGGGAAGCTGCAACTGGCATCAGCCTGAATTTTTAACTTCAGGGGCTGATTCCACCTGAGCCTCCTCCCCAAGCCTGGGCAGGTGTTGGTGATTCCTGTTCGGCAGCTGGCTCAGCCTGGAGCCGTTTCCTCTGCATGAGCTGTTTCCTGGTTTACACTTTCCACAACCCATGACTGAGGGGTGGGGAGATGAGAAGTGACGCCATTAATATTGCCTTGAGAAGCTGCTTTCTGCCTGGAGCACTCCGTGAACCCAGAGAAGTGACCTCATTCCCCAAAATGCAAAAAAATGGTGGCGTTTTAAGGTGTGGGAGCAGAGACAGGCTTTATCTCATTCATACCTGTAACAGCATGAGTAACAGGCTCTCAAGATTGCTTAGAACAAAACAAACGATACCTCTAATTATGCAAATTAGAAACCAAACGAACTATCCCTTATCCTGTGTGTAAACAATGGCAACTTTTTCCTCATGTAAAGCAATGAGACAAGGAGTTCATCATTAACTTCTCTGCAGCAGCAGAGCTGTGCAGCAGCCCTGGCTGTCAGCCAGGCCCTTCAGGCAGCACTCTGCACTCCCTGTGCCCCCGCCCCTGCAGGATTCCAGAATGCCCTGATCCCCTCCCAGTGCAGGACCTGGCCTTGCCAGGAGCTCTCCAGAGGCACTGGTAGCAAAGCACTCACTGGGGAGCTCTGGGGTGGGATGGGGATAAATTATGACTGCCACTGCAGGTCAATAATCCGGAGCAGGTGTCCAAGGGACCTGGTGGCACCAGGGCTGTGCTGGTGGGCAACACTCCTGGTCACACCAGGGGACAGGCTTCAGCAGGAACAGAGTTGAACCTGTCCCACCACCCATGTTCAGGATGCAGATGGTTTCAAGCCTCACCCCCTCCAGGTTTTCCTCCACATCCCTTTGTCCATCCTCACACATTGCTACAGCACAAAAATTACTCAGCACAGAAATTACTTGCTGCATAGTGGGGACTCTTGTCAGAACCCCTGCACCAGGGCAGGATCCTGGTCCAGCAGCAAAAATGGCCTTAAGGAAGGATTTGGGAGTTCCCTGTGCCAGCCATGGCTCAGCACAACCCAAGTGCCTCTGACAGTCACAGTCCTCAGAACTCACCAGAACTAAGTTCAAAAACAGAGAGACAAGACAGGACCTAAAGGCGGGGGGGCGCGGCGTAAGAACTGAAGTTTCTGCTAACGTGCCACAAATCATGATCCCATCTGTGACAGGTTTGGGGGCAGAATAACCTTTTGGAGGCAGCTGTTGGGTATCTGGGCTGTCAGACTGTACACTCTGTGCTCTTGGACTGGCAGAGGGAAGAATTTACTGTGGAGAAGGGAACTTAAATGCAGGAAAGAGGCTGAGGGAGGAATTGTTCAGCCTGGAGAAGTTCTAGGGACACCTGAGGAGCCCATTCCAGTGCCTAAAGGGGCTCTGGAAGAGCTGGAGAGGAACTTTGGATAAGGGCCAGGAGTGCCAGGACTCAGGGAATGGCTTTCCCCTGCCAGAGGGCAGGGCTAGATGGGATATTTGGAAGGAATTGTTCCCTGTGAGGGTGGGGAGGCCCTGGCACGGGGTGCCCAGAGCAGCTGTGGCTGCCCCTAGATCCCTCGCAGTGTTCAAGGCCAGGCTGGACAGGGCTTGGAGCAGCCTGGGATAGGGGAAGGTGTCTCTGCCCATGGCAGGGGGTGGGAATGGATGTGATTTAGGTTTCTTCCCACCCAAACCATTCTGGGATGTTGTGAGTCCAAGAGTAGACACCCAAGGATCAAGGGGCACATTTGGACATTTTCTCCTCCCATGTCCTGCTCTCTTGTGTAAAGAGGGCCTTTTTGGCTTAAACCTCGGGCTTTGGCATAGGAATCTTGTTCTGGTTTTTATCATTCAGTATATGAGAAGTGATATAGAAAAATGAGACAGGCAATAACTGTTTGCTGTGATGAGCTTTTCTGCAGGCTGGTTCTCAGCTGGTGGGGGTGGCTGACGCCTCTCCACACACAGCACGTGCTGCAGGAACAGCCTCTGTCCTTCCCAGAGCCCAGACACCAAACATCCCTGCTCTGCCCCCCTGCATCAGAGCTGCCCTGCCTCTTTGGAGAGGAGGCTGAAAGGAATGAGCAGCCAAGAGCAATCCTGAGAACAGAATCAGGATTTCTGGTTGCAAACCCCAGCTCGGGGCTGGGAGCAGTGGGGAGTGCTGCTGCTTACAGGAATGTTAAAATATTCGTTCTGTGCACCTCGGAGAGATTTACCTTGACAAGACTGCACAAAGATGAAATTGGTGCCCATGCTATCCAAACAATGTCTGCTCTTAAAGGACATGACTGACAGACTGTTGCCTCCTATTTGTCTGTGAGGTGAAGGTTTCTGCCAACAGTTAACTGCTGCAGCACGTAAACAACCCTCAGCTGAGGGCTGGATATGTTAGTTTTGTGTTTTCTATAAGGGTTGTAATAAATGGCCCTCTTGAAAGCTTTCCCTTTGCACATAGCATCAGACGGCCTTCCATTCAGAATTTTTTAAAAAACTTTTTAAAAATCCTTGAACTATGTTTTGTTTACAGCACAGTATGAATTCCTGGTGAATGTAGAGAAGGGAAAGAAAAGCCTTGGTAAGAATCAAAACAGACTAGCTGTCTCTCAGTGAGATTTGCTGCTGGTAAATCACTCCTGGGTCAGGCTCAGGTACAATCAGCCACTGGAAGTTAAAACATCCAGGCTGATGCTAGCTGCCTCTTCCCAAATGAGGCTGAGAAGCAGTCCCAGAATGGTTAGGGCTGAAGGGGCCTCAAAGCCCATCCCCTTTCACCCCCTGCCATTGTCTGGGACACCTCCCACTATCCCCAGGTACTCCAAGGGCCATCCAGCCTGGCCTGGAACATTGCCAGGGATCCAGCCCAATGGGAATTTTTAAATGGCTGCCTATAGAAAGGATCTAACTCAGCTGGAACAATGTCTGTTCCAAATAATCGTTCCTGGCAGATGTGAGCCCGGCTTCCAGGCCATGGCCAGGGGTGGATGTGTGTGAACAACACAGGCCTGACCCACACAAACTTCTCTTACCTCACAACAGGGCTGTGCCTCAGGGGAGGAGGATTTCTGACACCAGCCCATCTGCCACGGGCAGAGCAGAGCCTTCCCTCAGCTCCCAAGCACTGTCCCCACAGCCCCGTCCCTGTGGCTGCTCAGGGGTGAGGTGCTGGGGGTCGCAGACCACGGCCCCACAGAGCAGGGGGCTCAGACCCTCTCTGGGCTCACTGGGGTTCTCCCCACCACCAGGCTTCCTCCCATGCTCTCAGGAGAGCTCTCTGAGGGGGTGACACAGTCAGAAACGCTCAAGGCCTGGGAGAGGGAGGTGCAGGAAAGCTCTGAGGGGTGGTGTGACCCCATCCCTACCTTGCCCACAGGCCACCAGAGCAGGGGTGGCTCGTGGCACCTCTGCAGTGCAGGGACAGCAGTGACAGGGCCATCACCCACGGCACCCTCGGGTGGGGACAGGGTCAGAGCACTGAAAGGCTGAAACTGCCCAGCCCTGTCTGCAAGGCAGACATCTCACAGGGACAACACAAAATTCAGTTTTCATGGCTTTGGGGTGGTACCAGCTGAAAATGTTTTATTGTTCATAAATGTGATTCTACCCTCGGTTCATTCAGAATCCCCTTTAATTTTGGAGAATCACTTCCAGTATTACAAAACTGTAAATTACAGATCACTGTAGAGGTCTGACTACCCAAGTACGAATTTCTTTGTAAGTGTGAGGAGTGGAGCTGAAGGGAGTCAAGGGCTTGTGCTGGAACCCTCAAAAGGTGTGTGCACCATGTACAGCCCTCAGATTGTGAAAAAACAACAGGGTCAGGCAACAAGAAGTGCACTTTTCAATGCAGTCCTGTCCATAACTTTCTTTCCAATAGCTTGTAAACCTTCAGGCAAGCTCTCACAGGCACACACAGTTTAGTTCATAACCTATGTGTGACAAGACCACTTCAGCACTGGTGCGGGACCAGGATTTGTTCTTGCAAATAATTCATCTGCACTCCTAGCTGGGAACATTATAAACTATTCTGACACTCCTGCCTCGTGCTGCCAACAAAGGAAGGGTTGTATTGCCTCGGGTCCTGTAAGGAGCTCCATTTCCTCACTTGCAAACAGCCCAAATGCTGTGCCCAGCTCTACAGGCACCGTGCCTGGCAGGGCAGCTGTCAGTGATGCAGAAAGAAAATGGCACAGGAGAGAAAAGGGAAAGCTTTAAATCCTTGATGGTGACCGCAGAGATCTTTTGAGCTCAGGGAAGTTCACACACGGCACTGGGACACTTGCTGTGAATTTGTCTCAAAACTTTGGGGACCTAAACCTGAGAAACCAAGAGAGATTGAGATTTGAAAATGTCAGGTATTCCTTTATTCCAATACTGTGGTGATCAGCAGAGCATTAAACAGTTCGTGTGCAAAGGTAGGGAGGAGTCAAAATGCTTCTCCTTGTTGTTATCTTACCTACCTTTCAAACACATGGAAGACAGAAATCATTAAAAGTTAAAAACATAAAAAGTTACAAACAGTTGTACAGATGATGTCAGCTGAGATTTGGTGAAACAACAGAAATATTTCTAACCCAGAGCCTAAACCAAGCCTTGCTGAAGTCCCTGGGAACATTTTTAAGGGATACTGAAGATTCAGCTTTTAGGGCTGAGGACATGGCACGATCGGTGTGAAGTCACTCACCTTGGGAAAGCGCACAGGGAAAGCGTCCCAGCAGCCCAGCTCTGTTCGTGGTGTGAGTGGGGTCATCCCCCTGCTCCAGCTGCGAGCCAGGGACGAGGCTGTGCCCACCCCGGGCAGGGGAGAGGATGCAGAACACGCTGCACCACGAGGAATGTCCCTAAACACCTTCTCATAAAAGTGTTGGGAATAAAAAACCCAGAGCACTGCTGGAGCCTCCAGTGGAGAGGGTGGATTCCCGTTAGTTGCAAGGAGCTGCTGTATAGAGGAAAGTTTAAATGTAGTTAAAATTTTATTTAAATAAAGTTTAAATTGAAATCCTCTAAATTACAGGATATAGGGCTTTAAAAAAAATATTTCCTGTTGAGCAGCCTCCTTCTTTATCAGGAGGAAGAAAAAGGCAATTGTAGATGAGATAGTTGTAGCACACACTAGTGGATATGAAGAATAGAAAACAAAATCTGTTGTAACAGTTTAAAAGGGGAGGAAAGGTACATCCTAAAGAAATCAGGTGGAGATTTTTGTCTTCCTGCCGGGGAAAAAGGGGACGGAAAGCTGCAGCTTCCCAGCCTGATGGCTTGCAGGACAGACCAAAGGTATCATCAGCCACAGATCCCGTCTAAGCCTTAATTGTTTCTCAAAAAAATGTGTCAAAAGGCTTACACAGATATAGTTTGCAATTTAATTAAAGGATTAGCCAAGTTTTCTTTTCCTATGTGGGAGCTATCAAGAATAGGAACTTGCCTAGAAGATCAGCTCATTTAACATAGCTACTTAATTGCATTAATAGAGCCTTTGCTTGGGCAAAGTACTGCAAATAGAGCCAATAGTTCACTTTACGCAGAAATAATTCCGTGAGAGGAGGTGAACTGAGGGTGTGCATAAAGCACAACCGAGGAGAACATAAGCCCAGACAGCAGCTGTGGGGACCAGGGTGGTCCCAGGGACCTGCAGTGTGGCAGCCCTAGCGCTGGGAATGTTCATGGCAAGGCTCGGGGCACCGTTGGTGTTCTGTACCTCGCATTATTAAAACTTAATTACGTCGAGATCAGTTTGGAAAAAAAATCCAAGTTACACCCTGGCGATGCACTTCGTGGGGAGACGGGCTCAAAGCAGGACAAAAATGCTATTTGAAGGTCTTCTCCTCAGTTACATCCCACTGCCCTGCTCCTGCCCCCTCCGGAGCTCCCGTTTCCCCAGTGGGGGAGCGCTGGGGCTGTCCCATCCCAGTGCAGCCTCGCCGCTGCAGAACAAAGATTTGCCCCGTGCCCCAGCTGTGGGTTTGTCCCCGTGGTGGATCAGCCCTGGGCAGCAGGGACCAGACCCTGCCCTGTCCCCAGGCCTGGGAATCGCAGCAGAATAAGCCCCAGCCCGAGGGCAGCCCTGCTCCCGGAACAGGGGCTGTAAATGTGTGCTCACAGCAGACATGGAATGCTGTGGACACCCCAGTACTCAATTCCTAAAGCCTTGTGCAGAGAGCAGAATGCAAAGAGGAAGATTTCACTATGTAGGCAGAGGGGAAAGCTCAGTACTCGGCTGAAACTTTTATTTAGTGTTACATAAGAGTGAGATAATTATATCTAGTAATCTTCATGGCACACTCTTGAGTTTTAATTCACCCTAGATATTGGGATTATTATGATTCAGAAAACCCCACACTGATTCCTACTTCCTTACTGCTGATTATGCATTTGAAATTTGCTGTGTGTTATTTTCCAATCCCTTCTTTCCCAAGAATCATCCTTTTCCCCACAGCATATTGCAAAGTCATAGAAACTGACTGCTTAAAAAATAAAAACAAAAGGTTAAAAGTGCCATTAACATCAGAAGTACTTTTCATTATTGTAACTGGGGGTAGCTACCAGTATTTTAAATAAAAACAACCTTATTTTGTAGCACCTGAAGAAACACTTCTACTTACTCTCAAGGAAACATCTGGAAGGTAGGCAATTAAAAAATTTACAAGTTCCTTGCAAGTGGAAAAAGACATAAATATTTGAAAACTATAAATGTCTTAAGTCTCTCTCTACAGTTCACTTACGGCTAAGCCAGTCCAGTTTCAGACAATACCTCACAACGAACAGTGGCCTGCAAGGACTTGCATCTCACAAATCAAGGTGATTATTTCAGAAATTGTTAAAGATTTTTAAGCAGAAAATATCCGTTACTTTCTTCTTGTCCTTAAGTCTAGGCAGGGGGAAAATCTAGAATGTAATTAAGGCAGTTCCACTTCTCTCAGTGCAACACAATCCACCAAACATGTATTTCCCTACAAAACATAACTTTGTATCAGAACTGCTACAGTCGTTCTACTGAAAAACTTTAATTAAATTTAGTATTTTTACACAGAGTACAAATACTTGGATAATTTACTTTAAGATATCTATCAATAACAAATATTAATTTCATTGCAGGAAACAGGCTTTTTGCTATACCTGACTCAGCAGACATTTCAGTGATCCCTAAATTGATTTATACACCTTGTAAACTTTTGTGTTAGCAAATCCATGTCACTTCTGCAAATACCTCTGGAAAACTATGCAACACAAAGGAAAACCCTCTGGAGAATTCCCTCAGGAAAAGATGCTGTCTGGTAGCAATAGATGTAATGGCTCCTGGAAATGTGTTTTGCTTTGCACATCCTGTAATAACTTTTTTACATAAACCAACACAAAGAGACAGTGACTGCACCCAGCCTCTCCCTCCCTCTCCTCCATCCCAGTGCTTGGCCAGGTCTGGCTGCTCACCTGTGGCTGTGAGGTCTGAAGGGTAAGTTCAAGCTCAAGAAAGCTCAAGGAAGTGATAAACACTGCCTTAAGTAAGGGTGAAGGCCATGAAGTGCAGAAGTCTTACAGGCAGGCTGTCCCTGTATGAGCAGCATAGAGCTGCACTTCCCACATCACCCTGTCACCGTGTCGGTAACTGCTGCCAGGAGAAGCCAATCCTCTGTGCAGGTTTCCAAAAACCTTAATATTTGGAAAATGAGACTGAAGCATTCCTTTGTGAAGGCATCCCAAGACTAGGATGAATTCCCACTGTGACCAAGCACCATCTAAGCACAGGCCACTCTTCTTCACCCTTAGAGGATTAGACCTGTTGACTCAGCACACAGACAAACCTTTATTACTCTGATTTAAAAATAGGGCACATCTCCAAGATGGTCCCCCTACCAAAGCTGTACTTCACATTCTTTTTAGGATGAAGAGTAGTGTGCTGGAACTGAAAAGACAATAAAAGAGTAATTAACAAAAAAGACAAGAGCAGCTTCTTATTTGTCTGTGAGAAGGACTCCTGCTATGACAGACAGAGAAACCCCAACTTAACCACAGCAGAAGGAATGAAGACAAAAACCTCTTATAGAATTACAGCTTTTCCCTGTTTTTCAGTAAGTTTTTGTTTCTTTATTCCCCACTCACTATCCCAAGGCTGAGGAGGGTCTGCCTAACTCCACAGCTGCTCCCAAGTGAGCCCTGGGATCCTGCCCCACAGCAGCAGAACAAGATCCAGACACAGCTGCACTGTCCCTGCTGTGCCTCGTGCCAAATACACCCTAAAACCAGCAGCAAACACACGAGGAGCAGTTTGCATCTCCTCACAGAGCACCCTCCCATCATCACAGCATTTTACCCATTCACTAGGAATTAAACCAGCAGTGAATAAGAGTGCCTTCAGTAACTATCTGGCATGTCCACAGGAAACCTCTTGGGGACAGCCAGGTAAGTTCCCCTGGTGACAGAGCAGGGCTCACCATCATTATTTACTCCAGTGTGACCAGAGACACTAAAGCCTGCTGTGGTTGTTCTCCACAGCATGAGCAGCCCAGCAACACCAAATCCACTTCCCCAGGCTCAACTGCAGCTCTGCATTTCTTTCACTGCATCCAGGTCTTTATTTCCTTCCTTGTCAGAGCATAGTCTGAATGCTCCCTTGAGGATGAGGACTAGAGGTGCATTTAGCACATACAGGAATTTAGCAATGGCTAGTTTATGCTCCTTGATGACAATGGTCAGAGGTCCTCAGCCCCACAGCACTGCATCTGTGCACATTAATAACAGAGCACTGCGTTCATTCTGCTTCACAAGGCCTGGCTGAGATAAACACACACCTGTCGTCACACCTGGAAAGATTAGTTCTCCTCTTCAGCTCCTCCAGTTTAGGGCCATGCACGGCAGAGTCTGGGAGGAGATGCACCCATTGATCCCTGCTGCTGGAGTGGCAGACAAGCTGTTTGTTTCACTGATGTCCTGCCACCTGAGCAGCCTGTAGAGAACTGTTCAAGGTTAGCAGCTGGTTACGACAGGTAAGAAGTGACCCCCTGTTCCACAGTCCTTCAGGGAGAGGCTGCTCCAGCCGGGTGCCTTGCACGGGGTCAGTCCCTCAGGGACAAGCCCTGGCAGCAGCCCTGCTCCTGGGGCTCCTCTCTGCCAGGAGCCTGCTCCAGCACGGGCTTCCCTGGGGATCACAGCCCTCCTCAGGACTCCCTGCTCGCTGTGTGCTCCGCAGGGCTGCGGGGCATCCAAACCCATGACACCACTGCATTAATTTTATAATTCTTCAGACTATTTGCTCAGGCTTAAGCACATCAGCATTGTTGTCCATTTTCACAGCAATGTATCTAATCTGGTTATTTGTAGTGAAAATCAATCTGGATATCATATTCCCATACGAAATTTGGCCTTGGTAACTGGAAATTTAAAAATTAAGAAACGCTTATGAATTTTTCAGCTTCACTTTGCATTGGACAGAACACTGGGAATGCCAGCTGCACACCGTGAATTGCCCTTTTCACTCACCCTACAATACCCCAACATTACTTTTGGCATTAAGTCTTTCTCCAGACCGTGCCAGACACGGAAAAGACCAGGATGAAAGGGTGCTCTAAAAAACCAGTGAATTTTTAATGCATTCATATTGGAGCAAGGAAAAAAGTCTTTTTACAGTATTCATTCTTGGTAGTTGCTGGCTGTACAGCAGAGTTGAGACTCAACTACATTTTCCCAACACACAAGTATTTCTTCAGAAATTGAAGTACAATAAAGGTGAAACACATTATTTTATTTATAAAATATTTACCTCATAATTTATCAATACTTTTGTCATGGTTTTTAAACAAATTAGATCCAATCCCCATAGATATTTTGCAATTAAGAAAAAGGGTGAAAAGGAAGGGAGTGGAGAGAGAAAATTACACATGATGATGCAGCATCTGTGATCTCTCAGAAAGCAAAAAAGTCAACGGAGTACACCTGGAACTACACCCTGATAAAATCCTTTAGTCTCCAGACATGTATTTTGCACCTCCAGTATCTTCCATCTTTAACCATGACTTGATGATTAAAAACTGTCCTTTCTTTCCTCTTCAGGTTCACACATATTTTTCCATTTCTGTAGTTCCTGAGAATCATTTATCTTCCATGCTTCAGCAAAGGACTTGATTTTATTCCTGTGGGAGAAAAAAAAACCCTAATCAAAATACAGACACATTTTTAAGTGAAGCACATCAAACCCTGAAAGTCCTACAGTCATCTGCAAAATTTTATACACAGTCCAAAATAGCACAGCTCAAAATGTTATGCGATCTTCAAATAACCAGTTAATATTTTCTAAGATACGTGTTCCTGCTCTAGGTCAGCCAACACATTAATTTCATAACCACACCAGCAGCACTGACAAAATTATATAAAAAATGGAAATAAGGAATTGTTAAAGGAAATAAACAGCATTGTAGTCAGCCCTATTTAGTTTTCATCATTCCAACAAATTTGTACTTGTAGAATCATAAAAAGAAAAGACATTTCAATATAAATGAGCGCACACATCCTTCCTACTTTATTCTCAGCATTTTTTCATTTATAAGAGCTCTGACAAATTACAAGATGTTTAAAATGGGTTAACACACATTCCCGACGACAGTAATGTCAAAACTGGATGAAATTACCCAGTGGATTTTCTTAAATAATAGCAAAGTGATTTAAAAAAATAAGATAGGGCATTTGGCCCATCGGTATTGTGACAGCACAAGTGCAGTGTTACCAACAGGTGTGAGTGTGGTTCCCCAGAGCTGGGAACTCCTGTTCCCACCAGATAGACCAGAGCCACTCCTGGAGCTGCCACACCTCCCTTGGGAAGGAGGCTCAGGGGCTCCCGGGTTTAGTGGTGGAGGATAAAGGACTCACCACAGCTTCAGATGAAGTATTTACCTTTTCTCACTGTGACAATACAAGCAAATTGCCCAGGAAACCCAAAGCAGAGCTGGCAGGTTTCGTGTCCCAGGGCTGATCAGGGGACACGATGGAGCCCCCACATCAACTCTGGTCTGTCACCCTCACTGTGCCCCTCTCTGGGCACCCTAAATCAGGCTTCTCACTGCATCACCCCACACTGTTCTTACTGCTCATGGGCTTTGGGTGCAGGGAGCTCCCTTTTTAGCCATGAAGACATGCTGGAACTCTCCTGGACCTGTCCCAGTGATACACCACCAGAATTCTTACAGAACAAAGATAAATGGAAAGGATATATTACATTATTTCACATTTTATTATCCAGTAAGTCTGGCCTTCCAACTCACACTCTCACCTTTCTGAACAATTTTTTTCTGAATTTTAGAGGAGTACACGGCCTGTAACAGTAGAGTTAAGATACTGCTAGAGATTTGTTGTTTTACTTTTGCCAATTATGAACTGGTATTTCCAATTAGTATAAGCTACCACATTATTTTTCCTATAAACTGTCATGTACCTTCAAATGTTTTTATTTTCCTTTATTAAGAGGGGATAAAAAACATCGTTAAGCGCCGAGCACTGTCAAGTTTCAAAGTTTGCACCTATAAATAATTAGTAGTCAAAATGTTCTCATACAAAATTATTCTGTCAGGATTAGGTACAACCATCAGACAACCAAGATCTTGGTTCACTGTGTTCCTAAGGGGCTTTCTGAATTTTGCTCATAGGACTGCCACAGAAAATAACAGCAACAGAAAAAAAACCCAGTGAAAATGGATATGAATATCTAAACTCTGCACATAATGTTACAGGATTTACAAATCCATTATGCCACTTGATACACACAGGAATCTTCATAACTAGTTTAATATATAAGGCACAAACACCCCTGAATGAAAACTGGATATCAGAGAAATATTAAAGTCCCCAGAACTTTCAGTAAAATTTTGCATGTTTGTGGAGACAATCAAAATAGATTATAAATATTTATTTTCAAGTTCAACTGGAAGAAGATTATCCACACTCCCTTTAGTATGCAAAGACAATTTCAAGTTCCAAAGTAAGTAATAAATACTTCCTAAATTATATTCATTAGTATTTTCACTATCACTGGTGAGAACTTAAGTAGGTATTATAGACAGAAATAATTTTTTAAAAAATCACAGTTGTTCTGACCTTTTCATATTCACTATTCTCTCCAACTCCTTTGATTTGTGAGCTGCTTTCTTCAAGATTTCTTCAGGAATATCTGCCAGTTTGGCAACATTTAGCCCATAACTCCTTGCAGAGACTCCTTTAGTTATTTGATAAAGAAAAGTGATAAATTCAGGATTCTCTTCCACTTCAGATCCTAAAAAAATAAAACTGAAATCAAAACCTCCTCTTTATGGCAAATACGTAAGTCCCCTGTCCTGATTAGCTTACAACGTAAGCAGATAATACAGTATGAAAAATTATTTAGGGGAAAGGTTAATGGCAAATACCAATAGCAAGTCATTAAAAAAAAACATTAAAAAATTCTACAATTATTCTGTGAACAAGACTTTATGATGCTTCTTATAATTCAGGAACTGGGACCATCATATTTCAAAACAGTTTGAAAACAATCAGATGTGTTTTTTCACTCCATAGAGTGCTGAATTTTGGAGCTGCTTGACACAGTAGGATGAAGACACTGAAAGTACAGGCTGTTAAATTAGGCAGCCCCAATGAAATAAAATCCATGGGAGACAGAAAACATATCTTGCTTGTGAAGCCCCATAAATAGCAAATGTTTTCAGACAGCAAGATCTTTCAGAGAAGGAGCTGCCATATGTTTGATCCCTAATCCCTCCTCCCTAATCCTTTGTGTTTGGCTGCTGTGAAAGGCTGGATGCTGGGATGGGCAAATCTTTCAGCGACCCCAGCTCAGATATCCTCCCGAAACATATGAAGGAAATGCGTGTCCAGTTTTCAAGCCCCCTAAATGCATGACTGGAGTGTGCGTGGGTGTACCAAGTCCAGGTGAGGTGTAAATTGTCACACCAGGGTTACTCTGTGCCTGAGCCCCTCTCAGGTTTACACTGCACCTTGCTGTTGCCCGGTTTCCTCCTCGCTGACCATGAAAGCCATGTGGTAGTTGCCCACGGTGTCGGGGTACAGCTGCTGCAGCTCGCACACCGAGGGGTAGTGGGTGACAAACAGCGTCAGGGCCTCCACCTGCAGCACACACACACAGAACAAGGGTTGGCCCTGCTGATGCCTTAGGTTTAACTTGTCTATTTTTCAAATCCTGGATTGCCTAGTGTGTAACTCTGAAGTTTCTTGTAGCCTGTTAGCTGCTGTTCTCTCATGCCAGCTAGACATTAACAAAGCCTCTCCTGGCCTGCTCTCCGAGGACACCCAGACTGTTCTGGGGCCAAAAATGTGTAAACCAACATCTTAGAAGCGGGGTGAGCTTGGGGAAATGACATCATTAACTGAAGCTTTAATTGGAGAATTAACCCTGATATGCAAATGAACCAAACTTATAAAAGTGTGAAGAACTTGTGACTCGGGGTCCATTTTTGGATGTAGCCTTTGGCCTGCCCAGGGTGTACCTTTGAAGGCCCTTCAAATAAATACCTACCTTTATTCCCTTATTACTGTCTCATCTCTGTTTTTTAGGTGGCCTCTCAGGCATCACTGATGTGGGGCTTTCTAAACACAGCCACACAGGGCTGCTACCCTCGATGCACATCCCTTTGCCCTGAGCTTGGCCATGTCACTTTCCTACCAGGCCACATCCCGGGTGGCCTCCCCATGTGGCAGCGCTCACAGACTGCTGGGGCACTTACGTCTCTGATAAAATGCTCAAGGGTAGCATAGGCAATAGCAATGCCATCGTGTGTGCTCGTCCCTCTGCCCAGCTCGTCCAGGATCACCAGGGACCTCGAGGTGGCTTTTCTGATTATCTCAGCAGTGTCTGTCAGCTCCTCCATGAAGGTGCTGCGGCCTTTGTAGATGTTGTCTGCAGCGCCCATTCTGCACCGGGACAGAACACAAACACTTGTGAAACATGCCAGCTAATGCTGGAAAAGAAATTACCATGGTGATGAAACCATTCTGTTGTAAATCTCTGGTCACTGCTCCAAGCAGAGCAGAAGAACCCAGGCAGAACATTCACCTTCCACAACAGTTTCCCAGCACACAAGTCTCCTACCTTCACAAACAGGACAAGGCAGCCTGATTTTCCCTACAAAAGAACCCTGTGACTTCAGACCAGTCAGCTCACGAGAATTCCAGCACAGGTAGCTGTGAAGGTGAATTCTTCTCCTTTGGTTTAGTTCAGCCCTCAGTCTGTATGGGTTTCTAATGCTAACAATACCCAGAAGTGTCCAATACTGGCATTTCCACACAGAGTGGAGGCTCATGAGACCAGGTATTTGTGCATCCCAACAGCAGAGCAGTGATTTCCTTCAGGCAGTAACAAAATAACAATTATTTTTCCTAATTCCACAGGTATACAATCTTAACTAGCATACTTAAACAAGATTTAAAGGTATTGTAAGATTTCTCTCCTGATTCTGTTGAAACACAACTCTTGGCAGCTTCCAGGCAGGTGAGCTCCACACACAAATTGTTCCACACTCCATACAACTCTTGTAGCTCTGATTCAGATCCAGGTAACCCTCAACCCTCAAACTCTATCTCAGTTTATGATTTTGTGGTCTCTTATTAATCCACCCTGGTTTTCCCTTTTCCTGCAGCTTTCCTTACCTGTTGAAATAATACCCATTCTATATTGAAGAAAGAGCATTTCCTTTCTGCATTTATGCTTTTCAATTACATTAATCACATTACAGCATCCCTTCTGAGACAGGTCATCACGAGCAAGCCACTGAGGAGGGATGTAAAATTGGATTTATTCACCCTTATCAGTCAATATATAGTTACATACAAGCCACACTGATTTATTCAAAACTGACTCATGGACTTAGTATATTATACTTTGAAACTTAACAGTGGCCACATCAGTATTTAGGGCCAATCAGAACCTTTAAAGAGAAGCCAAATATTGTGCTTTTTTCTCTGTCTTTTTCTGGGTCTTTATTATAATTGCTTCTGTTACCTATAGAAGCACCACCAAGATACAAATAATTTTATGAGGATCTTATCACTAAGAGTAGTTGACAAAAAACAAGCAGATTGGATCCAGTATAACTATGATTTGTATGTATCGTCTGGTCCCTGCCCTAAAAACCTGTCATGGTATCATGCATAACTGCATAATAAGCACATCTTCAGTTTTAAATTAACTAATTGTGGTTGGAGATGGGCATATGAGCAAACTGAGTTTTTTGTTTCATTGAGTGTGTGCTAACACGAAAGTTACACCCCGAAAGACAGGTGATTCCATAAGCTAATTCAAATGCACATGATTTTTCTCTGAATTAAATGTATAACTCAGGATCGTGAGGTATTGTGAAATTAACATTTCATTAAGCCACTTACTGCTGTAATCCTTTCAAATGCTGGGTTAGGAATGGTGAACATTTCAGTGCATTTCTCACAGTGCCCCCACCACCCTGTGGCCCCTCTCCCAGCTTGGTTCAGGCGCCAGGTACTGCTGTAAAACCAAACAATCACCCTTACTGCACAGATCCTCAGAGAACAGCGTAACTTAGGTCTGGTTTAACACTATTAACTGCAAATACATTCATCAGAACAACAAATGTTTGAACAATCCCTGTTTTTTTAATGTTTGAACAATCTCTGGCTCCTTAATGAGCAACTTCAGTCTTAGTTTCCGACCCTACAATTAGTGGCGTTATAATTTTCTCAGTTTTTACTTGGCTTCTCCTTACAAGGACAGCATCTCATAGGCTGTCTGTTGTGAGCCTGTGATGATTACACACAAAGCTTCCATTTTTCTCTGGGATTGCATCATTTCCATAGAGTCCACAAAATATTTTAGCCTGTTTTGTATCTAATTTGCATTCACAAAAATAATTTTCTGAACTTCCTCCCTAAATGCTCAAGATACAAACAGAAATTAGTATTATCTTTCGCTTGTTGTTAAAGACAGCTGCAAAAGAAGCCTTTCTTTTTAGCATCTTAAAACATTCAAATCCAACTTAGGCTTAACTGCAGATTAAAAAAAAAGTGTATTTTTAAATGACATAAAACCCCTTTAAATGTCATCCTTTGAAAATGGATAAAATTGTTCTTTCTGCCTCTGTCCTTTACACTCGAAGAATTATACTTGTGTTTTGAACATACATGCTGAGCACTGTTATCCCAGAAGCAGGAATAACTGTGTTAGTGTGGATGATTGCATTTATAAAACTAACAGTTAATTTGCAGCAAGGCACTGCTCCCTAACTTTATGCTCTATTATTCCTGATACAACAAAGTTATTGAGTCACAAAACTTATTGCTTAAACAATTCTTTTTTTTTTTTT
>VZRO01000434.1:515765-582444 GCA_013397915.1 Daphoenositta chrysoptera | reverse complement strand
TAGTATTTAAAACAGCCGTAATAAACCTCACCGAACTTCTCCAGGACTCAGTGACTCTGAATCCAGATTTTAATGCAGCTCTCCTCCTAAAAGTTTTTATACATTAAAACATTAAACTTCTTCCTGTCCCGCTCTGCCCACGAGGAGCGTGCAGACAGGCAGCGTGAGCAGTGTCTCTTCAGATCCATCACTCCTCAGCAGATGCAATTTGGCAGGAAAACACTTGTTTTAATGTCTCTTTGACAGCCAACCAAATCCTGCAAAATTAAAAGCTCTTCATCTTATGATGTTCAAAACATTTATTATGCAACCTTACCAAAAAAAGAGGATGCATTATCTCTTTGCAGTGCTAGGTTCAAGGGGCAAAGATTCCTGTCAAAGGTCTCAGAAAAAAACCACTGAGAGGCAATGTTTTGTAAACTAATTTTCAGAGGGTAAGTTAGAGGATATAACTGTGCTACCTCTCAAAACAACTTATCCAGCATGCTCTTGGAGTTGGCTTGGTTTTAACAGCACAGTGTGAACCCGAGGAAGTTCATTCTTCTTTTATTTTACTGTGACTCTCTCACACAGTTTGTGAAAATGAACAAGCAGTCCAGGAGCAGATAATGGTAACAAAACCCAGCTACATTCCACCAAATGAATCCCAGAGAACAAGACTGCAAAGCCATTTCCTGGAGCCTTATTTTCACACAGTTGCCAATAGCCCAGTGCTATTTACTGATTCCTAGTCTATAGAATACCTAATGCTGGAAAAAAAACCCCAAACTTAAATTACATTTTCCCATTGATTTGAGTAACATCCCTGTCAGTTTAGAAGCTCACCTAAAATACTTACTGCAGAAATTGAACCTGTTGCAGAAGAATAAACCTAATTCAAGACCAATTATCATTAAAAGAAAATTACCCTTTTCTCCAAGAATAAGGTGTAGAACACTCTCAGCACCAACAAAAATCAGTTTCTGTGATTCAAAGATAACACTGAGAACACCATGAATAAAATTAATTCATAATGTAACTTTACAATTCCACTCACTCCCTCACACAAACCCCTTTGAAATGTCATTTCAAAGATCACTGCATTTGCACAGGAGTAATTTAAATTAAAATAACCAGTGTACAAAAAGAGAGGATTAGATGTGCTGCTGCCTCACAGTTCATCCCTGTTCTCCACAGCCTGTCAGTGCTCAGCAGAGCAGAGTGGTCTGCCAGGGCAGTGGGGACAGGCACCCCAGGAGGCATGGGAAGGGCTGAGGGCTGCAGTCCCCGTCCTCAGCCAGGACAATTCTCAGTGCTGCCCACAGCAGCCGTCTGAAACCTCCTGCGCTTCAGAGACACTCAGGATGCCAACAGGAATTCCACATGGCTACGATGAAACAGCCCAGCTTGGACTTTGTAACTTCTGATTGCTCACCACACACGATGGAGATGTATTAAGTAATTCCTCAGGAGACTGCATGTGCAAATTTATAGCAGCTCACTGGCAAGAAACTAATGCTTCACACTCCCCCACAGCCTACTGGTACACCGTCCTCTTCATTTCCATCAAGATCTCACTGATGCAAACCAAACACTGACAATAAGAAAAATAATTTACAGAAGCTGTAATTACAGAATTAAGAAACGAAAGAAGTGTGGCAGAAAGCATGCCTATCAGGGTAGTAATTATTTCTGCATTGCTCAAGGGTGACTTCTGAAAAGTGTGCCAAGTTACACAGATGACGACAGGAAATCAGGAGATGCTCATGATATAAACCTGTTTTCAGTCTACATGCACACACATGCTCAACCATTTCTACAACTGCTTATCTGCAAATTTAAATGAAGAAACGCCAATGGTAAGTTACCTAATTTAGGAGAGCAGCTGTTGAGAAGTCTGACAGAATGCCTTTAATGTAAAATATTTTTTTATTTTGTAAATTATTGTAGATATGTGACACTCTCAGTCACTGAGAAATCAATGACAATATTAAAAGACTCTGAGGGATACAAACTTTGTGTTATCCTGGAAAGAAAAGTGAGTCCAAAGGGATTTCCATACTCAGTTTCATACTGGTTTTTACATCTTTTTTTCCCCTTTTCCATATCACTAGGTAACTGACGCAGCCATTAAAAGTAATCACTGAAATCCTCCTTTCCTTCTAGAGCTGGCCCACAGGGGAATGCTGCACACACCAGCACCCCGGTATTCTAAAAGAAACATTTCTTTCACTTTCAAGATGTGAAGTGCATTGATGATTTTTTTTTTCCCTGAAAGCCAGAGGGAAGAAAAACAACCATGGATTCAATATTTTCAAAAGCTTCAGCTGGACTGACAGGACAGGTAGTCCTGAGCTGCGATGACAGAATCCCTGTGAGTCAACGCAGGCCCTGAGTGACAAGAAGTTACAAGCAACCCTCATTCCTTTACAGACTGACAGAAACTCAGTTGTTAGAGAAGGTTATGTTACCTTACCTAGTGAAGAACACCCAATAATTTCCTTTCTGAAATTCAGCAATGATTCCCTCAATAACATTTGAACTCCTTAAAAATACTTGTTACATTGCCTAGGGCAAATATATCACTCACTATGAAATTATCAGTGTAAATGTTAATGATGGTCAAGAAAAAGGCAAGCTTGTGAGTGCAAACATTTTGCTGAAGGATAAATTTTAAGAGCAGATACTCAAATCAGGGTGTTTCTTTGAGAGTCATCAATATTAGCCTGAAGAAGATGAAGAAACGAAGACAAATTAAAACTCAGCCCTGGAATGTGCACAGGTCTGCACTCGCTGCTGCAGGACACCAGGGAGGGAACTCAAGGTAATTAAGTTAATGTGCATTTGTAGCTGAAGGATTGAGGCCAGGGCGGATTAAAGAGCAGGAACTATAGCAACAGAGCAGGGACAATGGCTGAGGCACTCAGCACAAGTGAACTTTTCCCCTTTAGACCTGTGGACACCAAGGACAATCCAATTCAAACTGTGACTGGGTCAAGTCATAGGATGGAGGAGTTTCAGAAAGGTAAACAGAACCAACCACTCAGCCTGACTGAAGGGCAGCTGGTCAGCTTTGCAGCCAGGTGTCCTCCTCCCGCGGCCCCATCCTGGGGAAAGCCTCTCGACTCTGTCGGGGCAGTGCAGAGCGGAGCAGGAGCGTTCTGCGACTCTCACTGAGCGACTCAGTTACTGCCCCGGGCTGACCGCGCTGGCTTCTCCGGGCCCATCCAAGCCCCTGCACACACCAGGGCTGTTTGTGCTCAGGCTTTATCAAATGGCACCCATGCACCCCACAGGCTGTCTGGTTAAATATGGCATTATTACCTGTGTAAGGGACACAAACCTAATGCTACAGATGCACAGTTTCTGTGCAGTTTTCTGCTACAGTTTCCGTGAAATGAACAAAGACATGAGGCTAAATTAGCTACAGATACGTGCACAGCGTGCCTTGTTTCTCCAGAGCCACAGAGCTCTGTCAGAAGCAGTTACAGTTCAAATGTGCTGCGATATGTCCAAGGCACAACTTTTCTAGAAAAAATAGAACAAAGTAATTTTTCAATTTAACAGCACTAACTACAACTTTTACTTATTCTTTTTAAAAAAAAAAAAAATCCAAACCAAAGCTATCTCCAAGTGATAAAAAATGGCACAATGTACTTAATACAGCAACCTGTTCTTCCCCGAAAGATGGGAACAATTTACCCCAGAGGTGCAATTACATGATTGATTGCGAGCATAAATGAAAGGCTTAAGTAATTTTTGTTACTCTGGCAGTAAACAAAAATACAATTAAGGAGGAACAAAATGAAACAAATTACTGTGCCATAAAGAAGTAACATTTCTGAAAATTACTTTGGGGTTATTGACAGCTAAAAAGTTCTGTTCATCTGACTCATTGTGCTTTCAATACAAACAATGCTTTTTTTGGCATGTCAGTATATGAAATTCTCCTGTGGATTTGCCATTCACTTGGGATTGCTTTGTGAGAATAGCTCCCTACTTTTCTGCACAATAAATAAATCAATGTGCATGGCAGAACTACTAAGCATTACCACATACATACAGAATAAACAAAGATCTGAAAAAGTACCTTTGATTTTTTAATTTTCTGACCATTATCTTTCAGAGTCTAACTGCTCAGACAAATTGAGAGACTTTATTCTATTTGGGTTTTTTTGGAGGTTTTTTCTTTTTTTTTGGTTTTTTTTTTCTTTTTCTNNTTTGTTTGTTTTTTTCCAAAAGGAAGATCTGAATTATTTAAACATTTATTTTAAGGTTTAAAGAACTTAAAAAAAAATCTCCAAAGTTCTGGTCAAAACCGGGTTATGTACAAACAAGTTGTTCAGCTGAGATAAACTCCTCCACAGTTTTGACTCAGCAATCAATCTCCTGGTGATTTCTGTACACACCTGCAGAACCTGCCAAACACTGCTGTCACCTCCCCACTGGTTTCACAGCCTAGATTTTATGATAAAGGTATGAAGAAGCTGACAAGATGAATGTCTTCATTTGTCTGAGGTGTTGTGTTTCTTAATGGTATTTCTAGGAAAAATTATCGTCATCATCCCACCCTGTAAGCTTCAAAGAAATAATTAAAGCTTAATAAAGAAATAAATGGAAGCAAGGAATTATTTTAAATTTAGACTCTGGTCTTTCGAGTTAAAGCCAAAAAATTTCACATGTGGTATAAAAATGAGAGGCAATATTTGCCTATTCCTATGCAAAGAGGACCATTCCTAATAATGGAGCTTGTTACTTATTTACTCTTTTATATACAAGTCTTTCCCCCTCTCTACTCCTCCTGTGCAGCTCCCTTCTGATAAGGCAGTAAAACTGGCTGAATGAACTAAGTGCAACGTGATTTGCCTAGTTACAAAAATTTGAAATTAATTTTGCCACAAGAGGTTACATCAATGGAAGAGTCACATCCACGAATGCCTACGAGTATTATTTTGCTTTTGTTCTTACGTGATTTACCTCAATGTGTTGCGAAAAGCACTTGGAAAACATCTTTCACTCAATTTCCACTTTGATAGAAACATTATTTTTCCTGCTTCACATACCCACTCCATCCTGTGCTTTCTGATTTTCTCAAGAGTTCTTACAGAATATACTCTTAGCAAGCCTTGGAACACCTTAACCTAAAAGGAAATCTGAAAGTAATCTAAAGTAAATCATGCGATTTTAAGTATCTTTCAAACTGAATAATCGTGGCATTTAAATGAAAAAAAGAAAAAATAAAATACAAGCATCCCAAATAAATTGCCTTAATGCGTGCAGGTATTCATACAATATTTGCTTTCCATCATGATTTTAAACCTTACTGATATTTGTGATGATGCCATTGATATGTACATTTTATCCACTTAAAATAAAATGTTTGTCTGCTTGTTTCTTCCAGCTTCACATGCTCATGAAACAGTAATATGACTTTGTCAGGTTGTCAGAGTTAAATAGCTGTAAATGCTTCAGGGAGGTAACACTCACAATACATCTATTATAGGGCCTGACCTTTTTGAAAGTAATTCCACCATTTACAGATCAGAAAACCAGACATTTTGATAAACCCTACAGAAGAAAGTACTACAGCTTGTTTGACATGTGGCCTCTACAGAAGTGTAGAGTAATGAGGACTAAGTTTTCTTGGATTTTTTTTAGTTTGCTTTGAAAAAATCATCCATCTCTAAACTGTCCTCTCAGCATTAACAGCAATTCTTTCCAGATATGGGGAAGAGGCTGAGGGCTCCGTGCATCCTGCACAAGCCTACAGGGGCACAACCATAAACATGCCCTTATTTTCTGCCCCATAAATCTCTTTTAGGTGTCAACAGTCAAGGCATGGGAAAAAAATGTGAGAGGATCCACGATGCCTGTAGGCAAATCATACCAGAAATGTCACTCTGGGACACATAAATGCCCCTTCCTCTTCCATCTCTGTGGATCCAAATGTGTGTGACTGCTGTGGCTCTCTGTTCACAGGATGATGGAGAAGAGCAGTGCCAGGCACACCACTCAGGCAGGCATTCAAACACTGATTTATTTTTTAATGCCATCATGCTACCTCCCACGTGAGTGTGCAGCACTCACAAACCTTATGGGCCACACTCATCTGAGTGGAGCTGAGATCAGCTGAGGATCCCACCTGAGCAGTGGCAGAGCAAGGGAAATGCAGCCCCCAGCTGGCAGAACAGCACCGAGTTCCCACGGAGAGGGACTCTGAGGAAACGTCTTGGCTGCTCCAGCAGCTCCCTGGAGATAAAAAGACTGAATCTCATCAGTGTCACCATGTTAAGCCAGGTATATGTATAAACATTACCATTTCTTCTTTCACCTGGAATGCGTAATACATAAAAAGCATGCATGGTCACTCTGTCCAGACACTAGGGAGGCAGGAGAAGTGAGCTTTCCTCACACCAGTTCTGCTTCTTGGAAAAGAAGGAATATCTGATGGGCACTGCTGGGATGCCTCTATGGCAGAGGGTCACCCAAAACCAAGCTCAGCTGGGGTGAAATAGCCAGGCTGGAGTGATCACAGAGTACGCCGAGCTGGAAGGGACCTGCAGGGATCACCCAGTCCAGCCCTGGCCCTGCACAGACACCTCAACACCCCCACCCTGGGCATCCCTGGCAGTGCTGTCCAAATGCTCCTACAGCTCTGGCAGCCTCGGGGCTGTGCCCATTCCCTGGGGAGCCTGGGCAGTGCCCAGCACCTTCTGGGGGAAGAGCCTTTCCCTGATCTCCAGCCTGAGCCTGCCCTGGCCCAGCCCCAGCTGTTCCCTGGGTCCTGTGTCTGACCCAGGGAGCAGAGATTAGAGCTGCTCCTTGGGAGGAGCTGCAGCCCCTGGTCTGGGACTGGCCATACCCTGGTCACTGACACTCCTGTGGCAAACTCAGTCATACACACACCTCGGTGTCCCCTCAAGAGTGGACACAGCCTGTGTGGACATGTTTTCCTAGACCCTGCAAAGGGCTGTGTTCACCACCTAAACTGTGCCACCACAGGCCACAGCTGGGAGGATATAGCTGACACTCCCACGGACCTCAAATGCGATTTCCAACAGCACCTTCACTTGGCAAGGCTCTCAGCTGTTCTGTTGTTGCTTGATCAAAATCCCCTCCCTTTACAGAACCCATCAATCAACTCAGCAAAGCCACTCCAAGATGGCTGGGATTGGACCTTGGTGGCTGGAAATAATGGGACCCAACTGAGGCCAGTGCTGAGGGGGATGAAACTTCTCCATTACTTCAGTGTTCAGCTGTCCAAAGATTTTTGTGCTCTGGTTCTAATTGAACAAACAGCTTTTACACGTGTTCAGAAGAATTATACAAGAACAGCAGATTAGAAAATACCAAAACAGTGATGTAACTTGACACCTGGGACAGACAGATCCGGGATTCCACCATGGAATTCCAGCTGTATTCGATACCATGAGGATTAAAGTCATGCTGAGAGGCTGCAAACAGCAAGATAACTCTTTCAAGAGAGACAAAGTGCATGAGAGGATCATCTAGATGCATCTTAGTGATGCCTCTTTATTCCTATAACCTTTAGGCATGAGGCAGATCACCTGCGAGAGGCAGTTTTCAAAGGCATGTGAAGCACAGGGCAGTCCAGTTCAGAAAACTGAAGCTGCACCTTTAATATCATTCCCAGCTTGGCTGATGGATAAAACCTCACTGGAAGGTGTGGGTCACTGTCATGACTGTGCTTGCTCCCTGAAATAAGTGAAAGTAGCACGTATTTCAACACAGGAAGAGAAACCCAGGCAGGTGGGTGCTCTAGGAAGGAAATTATTCTTTGTCCCTGCCCCATCACCAGGCACTGGCAAGGGTTGTTCTCCTTCACAGGATTCTTTCTGATGGCAGCTTGTGATGTCTAAAAATGGATTCTCAAAGTCCAGAAGGCACTTGGTAATTGGAACTATAAATGAGCTTGTTTATTTGAAGATGTTTTGCCTTCAAAGTGCTCTAACATTCTCCCTCTCCCTCCCATTTTGAGCACGGACCTTCATGAAGAGCTACTGTTGGCCCACAGGAAGTAGGATAAAGCCTCCTAGGAATGGGAAATTCTATCAAAAATTGATTAGAAGTGGGACCCCTGTAGAGGTCAGCGTTCTTCAGCAGCTGAACACCTCCCCTCCTGAGGGCATGATTAGGCCATCAGAATTCCCTTCATTAATTCCTCCATACATGGATGTCCACCCTTGCTCTGTGTTCCTACTCAAACATACAGAGAAACAGCATAATAATTTCAGTGTCTGAATGACTATATTAGTAAAAACAAAATCTGAAGGTTAATTTTAAAGTAGAAAATGAGCCCATTTACAGAATTTTTCAACATCAGAGAATTAAATATCCAAATCCCATTAAAATCACTGTAGATGGGGTGATCTATCACCCATAGATAGATCAATGACTTGAAGAAGTCATTCTCTTCAAAACCCTTCTATTTTTTTTCAAATATAAAGCCGCTGATTAAGTTAAAATTCTTTAAGAAAAGATTGCAAGAAAACATTATCCCTTATTGGAGAAGGGAAAAAAAAGAAGAAAATATTAAGCAGCAAACATCTTCCAAATCCTGTGTACTCCATCTAGTCTGGGCTAGGCTCAGCACTGTCCCGTGTCGATCCACCCCATAACGAAGAAAGATCATTCCTATCTTCACTCTACCTGTAAGGAATTCCTCCTGCATCTTTACAAATGGTTAATTTAACCCAATGTTTAAAGTCCATTTAGAGATGCTATCATATATAAGCACGATATATCACATGGAATAACCATAGTAGCAACCTTTCAATTTCCATGGAAACCCTACTTGGGAAATAAGACACAAATCCTGGAGACACAAATCCCTTGAACCTATATGAATTCACATTTGGAAGATGCCGTCTACAAACGAAAAAAGGATAAAGCACCAAAATTGCAAAAGGTTTATCACGCAGAACTGTTGGTAATCCTGATGTACAGAATCCCTCACAGAGTCAGCCTGTACAGCACCACTGACTGATCCCTCCCTGCATCCTTCCCTGCATCCTTCCCTGCATCCTTCCCTGCATCCCTCCCTGAGCATCCCTCTCTGCATCCTTCGGCATCCCTCCCTGTATCCTTCCCTGCATCCTTCCCGGCATTCCTCCCTGAGCATCCCTCTCTGCATCCTTCAGCATCCCTCCCTGCATCCTTCAGCACCCCTCCCTGAGCATCCCTCCCTGAGCATCCCTGAATATCCCTCACTACCCTCCCTGCAGGGGTGCCACACTAACAGCATCCCCCAAAACATGACCACAGCAGTGATGGAACTACCTATGAGACCTGACATCTTCCCATGTGAGGCTTTTAAAGTATTAAAAGTATACTGAAATTATCAAGAACAAAATGAAAATTCACCCTTTCCAGCAAGACCCTGTGGCCTGGGGTGGCAGTGCAGAAAGAAGGTCTACATAGCTGTTATCATAAAAAAAAAAAAAAAGTAATAAAAAAAAATCCAAACAAAACCAACCTGCAAAACAAAGCACGGATGATGAAAACAAAAAAAAAGCAGAATTGGATAGGAGTTAAGAGAAAGTCTCTGATCTCTTCCAGGTCATTCCCTCCCAGAGAAGAACACAGGGCAAAAGCTGAGGCTTTAGAAAAAAGCATTAAACCTCAAGTATAACACAACATGTGGCAGCTGGTTTATTGATTCTTTCCTCACACCAGGCATTAAAAACTATTTCAAGGGTAACTTCCTGTGACTGAGAAATGCCCTGACTGCAACACCACATTAACCTGCCTGACAGACTTAGATACTTTAAGACCTTTCCCAGAATCCTGAAAAAAAACCAAATCCTACCCAAAAAAAACCCAAACCAACCAAAAGAGAGGTGCCTACTTCTTGGACGATCTCTGTACATCTTGAGCAGAATCTGGTAACCTATTCCTTTTCTCCTTTTTCTTCCTGTTACCTTTTAACTAATGCATGACTACTTCTATCTTAATAATGTATCACCAATTTCCTCTTGATTAATATTGAGTCTATTAGTTAACTCCTAATTGCTGGTGCAATTACAAGAATTTCAGTAATTCTTCCACATATTCGTCTGGTGTTTGACACACATCACATTAAATGAAGAATGGCACATCCAGCCGAGCTCCCAAAACTAATACAGACAAAGAGGAAAAGAAAAATTTCAATCCCCTGTGTTAGAATTTGACTGGGCTACAAATTAAATGGTCTGAAACCTCACAGAGTAAGAAACACACTCTATATGTGCTTGGCTTGAAGTCTGAATGCAGAAGTGTTACCTTTGACCACACTACTTTATCAGAAAAGTTGTGAAAAATACTTGGGTTTTATTTTAATATAGAGAAAAGTGAAGTGGAATCAGGGAAATACACTGGGGAACAGGTGGAACACAGATAAAAAAACAATTTATTCTCTTTCAAGTGGGCACAAAACAAAACATCTCTCCCAGTGACTGTGTCACATTTCTTAATATTTTCTGCAGAAATCATCCTTTTGCAATGACAGTCTAGGAAAAGCAGAGGAAAGCAGACACTCAGCTTGAGAGTAACAGCCTTACATGTGCATAATTAGATTCTAAGGAAGTGTGAACCCAAGCTGAACAAGTTCAGCTACAAAATACAGAGGAAGACAAAAATAATCTTCAAATGTTTAGTGATGTTGTAATGCTCCTTCTGTAACGTAAACCTGATCCTGTGACTCTGTGTCCCCACAAGAAATGCTCATCCCATCAACCAGTCCATTCCTTTCAACACAGGGTAAAGCAAAGTGAAGTATTTTGAATTCTTATTTCCAGTTCCTCCTGGGAAGATGACACAAATGGTATGCTAATGTGCTTAGCACTGAACTGCACCAAGGTGTGATTTTCATTTGGTTTTGTCGTGACATAGTGGAAAGTAGGAACACAACACCTTTACAGGATGAAGCAATCTCAGGTGAGCAGTACCTCAGGTCCTTGATTAAGAGTTACCTCTGGAATGCACATCGCAGAACTAGAATGTCAGGAAATTCTAGCTCAGGTACCTGATTGCTGTGAAACTTATAACCACACATGATAATCCATTTCAAATACCACCAGTAACACAAAACTTTTACTAATTAAAGAAATTATTAAAGAAAAAGGGGGAAAAACAGGGGAATAAACCATAGCAATATTAGATTATAAAATATAGAGTTTTGACTCTACTGGTATTTTTTACAAATTACTCAGCAATGTTTCAAAAATGAGACAGTGAAATAAACTGTCATTATTCATTTTTAAAAGGACATCAAATGAGGAGAAAATGTGTTTAAGACTGATAGCAGGGGAAGGGGATTAAGCATAGAATGTATGTTGCCCATAATTTTCAGTCTCTAATATTGTGAGTATATACAACAGAGCTTCCCAGCAGAAACTGTGACATGATTTTCAGAGGTGGCAAGATTCATGTTAGGGGAAACATCATGTGGCCACAAGCAGCATAAATTGGGCTGAGATGTCGATTCAGGCAGGTAAGTTAGATACCTGGATCTTAATCAAGACAGACTCATTAAAATTCTTACCCTTTGAAGAGTCAGAGATTACGAAACAAGTACCATAGTTTACCAGAAAACCGGAATCAAAACCTAGCAATGAACCTAATGTGCCTTTAAAATGAAAAAGAGAAACTTCAGGTATAAATTCTCAAGTTCTAAATGAAAAAATAAATTATACTTTGATACACACATCCCCTGCCACAGTAGCACTTCCATAAACAAACAGCAAGTTTTGAGAGATTACCTGGTAAAAATTCCATCCACAACACCAATTGTGGCCTCCTCTGCGGGAACGAAAGAGCCAGTCTGTGCCATGACTGTGATCAGGGCCACTTGCTTGATGTAGGAGCTCTTCCCTCCCATGTTGGGCCCAGTTATTATCATGACCCTTTCACCATCTCCCTGGAAACACAAAAGAGTGGTCAAATACATGGCCCTGCATATGGTGCTTCTACCAGAAAGTCTGGTGTGTGCTTAGAAGGATACAGGACAAGTCTGCAGGATTAAACGTTCTATTTCTAGGTGAACAGCTTTCCTTCATTCTTGGAGTTCATCACATTCACTTTTCCAGATATTATCAAGTCCCAGATGCACCAAAATTAACTTTGATTACTCTTGAGCAAAATGGACACAGTGAGGGGGAACCTTCCTGTCCTCCATCAAGGAGCCCAGAAAGAATTGAAGAATTTGGTCACCAGCACAGGAAGCAGTGAGGGATGCTGAGGGATGCAGGGCTGGATGCAGCCAGGCCAGGGGAGGCACCAAGATGATCAGAGGGATGGAGCAGCTCTGCTAGGAGGAAAGGTTGGGAGAGCTGGGATTGTTCAGCCTGGCAAGGAGAAGCTTTGGGGTGACTGTGGCCTTGCAGGGCCTGAAGGAGCTGCAGGAAAGATGGAGAGAGACAATTGACAAGGGCTGGAGGGACAGGACACAGGGAATAGCCACCCACTGCCAGAGGGCAGGGATAGATGGGATATTGGGAAGTAATTCCTCCCCTGGAGGGTGGGGAGGCCCTGGCACAGGGTGCCCAGAGCAGGTGTGCCTGCCCCTGCATACCTGGCAGTGTCCAAGGCCAGGTTGGACGGGACTTGGAGCACCCTGGGACAGTGGAAGGTGTCCCTGCCCATGGCAGGGGGTGGAATGAGATGAGCTTTAAGGTTCTTTCCAACACAAATCATTCTGGGATTCTGTGCAATTTCTTTGGAGAAAGTCATGAGCTTCCAGCACAGCCAGCACTGCCTCAATTTGGCTGTGATCTGGATTCCTCTCCAGTTTGAGTTCACACTGTCAAACAAGAAGATCTGGTAAGCAAAGACCTGACCTAGATTTTACACTCATAACTGCCCGGCTTGGTGTGACACAAGGACATTCAGAGTGGCTACAAGGCATCAAGGCACTCCTGAGTCTGGCAGTACCTGACTGCAACACAACTTCTGTGAGCAGACCATCCCCAATCTCCATCCGTGTATCTCATCATTAAAACCAGACGCAAGAAAATGAAATCAGATGCAAGAACTCATCTCAGCTGTAAGACTCCCCGTGGTACTGCTATGTGCCTACAGCTCCAGAATAAAATGGTCTTCCTCTAGTGCAAGACAATTGCTGATACAAAACTAAAACTTGTCAATGAACCAAAGCTTTCTCACAGCCAGAATCAAGACTCAGAGCTTAAGTTATGCAAGGACATCACACAGCTAGACTTCTCCACGGTGTGCATCTGATGAAATGCACCAGTGATGATCTAAATAGAAGCCAGCACTCTCCACTGCCCCTCGGGAGGGGCAAGGGAGACAAGCAAGCTGTGCATAATGGACATTAGTCACACTACTTGGGGAACTTGGCACTGCTCAGGCACTGTGGTAACAGCAACCAACAAATCTCCATGCAGCAAGTCTCAAAATATTCACACTTTGGGTTTCAGACTGGGCTTTCATTCTGTTCATAGAGACACACACAAAACACAGACAGGACTGTCACTGATGATACAATTCAGGTAATAGAGAAGATGAAAGACATGAGTATTTATTTTATGTAGAAAGCTGATTTTACAAAAAAACCTCATCCATACAGAAATCACAATGCAGTCAAAATGTAGAAAATGCTATTATTGGGAATATTGGTAAGAAAGTGCATGTGACTATATGAGAACAAAATTCGTAACATTCTAGTCTCCACAGTATAGTTCAGTACTGCTACTAAAACTTTGTCAGGGCTCAATACAACAGAGTTTATAGGTACTTAAAACCAGAATGAGTTCACAAGTTCATCTGTTAGAATCCATGAATTTTTTGCATGTGTTTGGTGCCTTTCCAGGCTCCCTCCAGCCATGCTGTGAGACTGATGGCTGCTTTGCCAATGTTCTGGTTTTCAGAAAGAACATCTGCTGCAATATCAGACCAGAGAACCCCTCTGTCCTTACAGCTAATGCAGCCATAAGCCAACATCTTATTGGAATTCACGGCTGAAGTTAAAAGTTCTAAAACAACCCACAAATGTTTGTGGAGGAGAAGGGGAATGGAAAAATTAGCTGTTTATTTCAGGGCACTGAAAAAAAAGCTTTTCAAGTTCGATATTTGACAACATTTCAGCTGAAAACATGACAGGTGATGTATTTTCCTGCTGATTCAAACACATCAGTTGAACACTGGAGATGCTTTAATAAACTGGTTCCCACCCACCTCTCTCAAGAAAGAGAGAACTCAAACTACTGTAGAAGAAAAAGTGATTCTACCATGATCACTTGGTTTTGTAATATTCAGTATTTAGAAAACCAGCATAAGAATGGCACTAAAGAGGGAAAAGTGCATGATGATTCCTGAATGAAATGCTGAACTTTTTTGGAAGTACCATCTGTCGCTGGTTTGGAGTTGACAAATAATTTTGAAAACATTCTCTGATGTATTACAAGATATCTGTATCATTGTTCAGTATAGAATAGCACTTAAGAATGTTGCCCAAGAAATGCATACAAATTTGAATGCTGCTTTTGCAACACTTTTTGTACCACTCTGGCAGCTACCTTTCTTTTATTTACTGTATAAAGAGGCAGAGACACCTCACAGAAAAGTTGGCAGCATATCTTTTATATTCATTAAGAATACATATTTAATATTTATAAAAATACATGGAGAGATAAATATTTAACGAAAAACTTCAAACAGGCATGTAATTTAAAAGACAGAATTTGGTTTATCAGGAATAAAGGCTGTATGACATTAATATTTCCAGAAAGAAAGGAAATTGCATAGTAGAGAAATACATTAAAAAATACAAGCAATTTTAGAATTAATCTGAAAAACCAAACCTCCAGCATGTATATTGCATATTAAAAATTTAAAAAACTAGAGGTAGAGTTTTGACAAAATGCAGACTCCCTTCGATGACGCTGCTAAAAAACCCTGTAATTATTTGTTTTTGGAAAATAACCATTTGAAACACGCATTTTCCTACTTTTGAGACTACCTTCCTTTTCGTTCTGCCTTAAGACTGAACAAGGTTGTGAAGAGAGCATGTGGCTGCAAGGTACCAGCAAAGGGACAGAACAGATGTGGTGACATCTAGCAACACCTCTCTGAAATGCAGCCCAGCAGGCAGTCACATTATTAAATCACCTACTACAACTTACTGGCCAAGAAGCTCGTCCCAGCCTCCTTGCCTTGAATCATTTTCAGGGCAAATCAGTTTCTTGGTACTTACTGAAAGGTTGGTGGTGTTTGGAACATATTGATCCTGTTCTCCCAGCAGAACATCGATCACAGGGTGCCTCCCATTTTTTACGATTATTTCACTCCGATTGTCTTGCACTGTTGGTCTGCAAAAAAGGAGAGGTATTCATTTCAATGTTCTTTGAAACTAGTTATGTAAAACTACTGTAACTGAAGCCTGCAGGAGGGTTGTATGATGTAGGTTTTCGTGGAAAGAGTACAAAATATAAAATTTAATTGCTGCCATCAAGTATTTCTAAAGACTGAGAAAAAGAGAATACTGGAACAAAGCAACAGAATTTTAAAGCTGGAAACTACCTAATACTTTGGGCAGACTTTAAAGAGATGTGGGCAGTGAGATTTTTCCCAGGCTGAAGAATGAGAATGCAATTTAAATAGAAAATGGAAATCAAATAAATGGTATCCTATAAAGACAAAGCACTGGGGAAGGAGTACAAACTGATAATGGTGGGGGAGTTTAGCACAAAGGTATTTCCAACAGCTGTATAGCTGATATGAAACTAATATACAGACAGTCTTAGGCCTTGTACTTCCTCTTCAACAGCATTCCTTAAACTTAAATTCACCTAAAGTCTGCAGAGTGGACACTCAAACATCAGATGGTGATGTCTGGACTGCCCACACCATCATGTTCACACCTCCACTTCGCTGCCTGAGAGCCCCGATGCTGTGAACTGTCTGTGCAGAGGAAGAGCCTCCCAGCACTCTCCAAGAGGGGCTCACCCCTCTCCAACACCTCTGCTCCTGCCCTGACTCATTTACCTGCCTCAGGCAGGGCCATGTGAAACAATCCTCACAAGCCAAAAAACATTCCTCCAAAATACTTAGTATTAAAGTCCAGTCTTTCCTTCAGCAGCCCTCCAAAATTAATTATTGACACCTTCCCTGCAGCTGAGGTTTCACTGAGAAGTCTCTTTCCTGCTGGTTTATAAGCTCTAAGCCACTCTAAAATTCAGTAAATTATTTAAATTCTGCACAGTGAATTAATCAGATTTCAGTTTGTTTTCTCATCTGAGTATATAGAAATAAATGAGCAATTATTTTCAAAGAGATTTTGATAGAGGCACACAAGATCCCAGGAGTTCAGAAGTGATCAATATTATCTTTAATGATGTATCAAAGCAGAAGTATTTGCAAGTGGATTTCTCTTCATCCCCCTCTCTGTGTGTGGGTCTTGGGCAGAGGCAGCAGCTCAGCTCATCAGCTCTCACACGTGAACCCAGGTGAGGCATCACCACTGCTCTGCAAGCTGGAACTCATATTTACCTGTTAATTACCTGATATATACCCTTGAAACATACCTCAGATACCTCAGACTCTTAGGTATTAGAAAGATATCATGAGCTCAGACCTTGCTGAGAATAAAAAATAAAAATTAAAAAAAAAAAGTCCATGCAAAGTCCAATATTTATTTACGTGTAAGTAAGATATCATCTACTGGACTCAGGTCAAACAACAAACATTAAGATGTCAAATCTGAACTGCAGTGTTTACAGATTTCCATTAAGTCCAGAAGTGTTGCTCTGCAAAGTCACATTAGGTTGAAACTACTGTAAACAATTTTAAGAGTGCTTTTTATCATGGCACACATATTAAAACCTAATTTATTTTAAATACTCTCTTATAATTCCGTATAAAATCCTACATAAAAATTAAAAATTGATTACCTGCAGTAGTCTCCTTGTTTGGCCACCTGGGCCAATGAAAACAGGCAGTCCACAGTTGCTAGGTGACAAATGGCTTTAGACATGGGGTGATAATGTTCACTGAAATGGCTGCATCAAAACAGGGAAAAGTTACAGGGAAAGAAGTAAGTCTATAGAGATACAAAAGGATTGTCAAAATGCACCCCATGAAAGATCTTCACAGGGCTCCTGTGCTCTTTAAATCACTGAATCCCAATCTCCCAGCAGGGTAAGAGATACAACATGAGGACCTTAATCAAGGTGGATTTCATCTCCCATTCTAGCAATGAATTATTTTTTAAGCACAGAAAATCAGGAAAAATTAAATTTATTAGATAGCTCGTAAAGGGTCAGCAGTTGATCCCTGCTGCCTAAACGAGGTGTACAAAAATATCACAATTTATCAGAATTGGTATAGAATAGCAGCAGCTGAATCCCAACTGCTGATTCAACCTCAGCCATATGTTACAGTCAAAAAAGAAACAAACTAAGAGTGTCTGAACACAGGAGTTGCCTAAAATTTCAACCAGGTGTGGTATCTACAACAGAAAATTCAAGAATTCATTTTCAATTTATGGTGCTGCTTCCCCTGCAATAAGGACGTTACCAGGAGAGCAGAGTTTTCAACAGAGTTCATTCTCTTAGTCCTCTGGAATTTTTCTTTTCCTCTCCCCTAGTCTCAAAGCTGCAATATGGAATATAAAACCAGCAGGGGAGAAAAATTTAATAAACAAAGACATAAATGAATGGAGGGGTGGGAAAGAAGTGCACTTTCCTACACACAGGTCTTTCCTTTTCGTCTGCTGTTCTCCTACAACACTACTGAGAACAGCCACGTGAACGTGGAGAGAACTACTTTCATAGTACTGCAAAGGAAACACAACTGGAGAAGTGTGGACTGGAATGTTTTTCCAGTTCCTACTCAATTTTCAGAATTTCTAGGTTCTTAATGGGAAGCAAATCTAGTGAGACAACTTGAGCAGGGACTTGTTAAGTTCTTGCAAACTACCACTGCATGACAAGAGGAACAATCTCAGCAGTTCTGTAATTCATGGAAGTAAAACATAACAGATAATCAGGGACCTGAAAAATTAAAGACATTCTCAGAAGGTCAGATAGTGTTTTTTAAAGTCCCATTTTAAAGATCCTTTGGGTAAAAATAGACAAATAACCCCACTGAAAACTCTGATCTCAGACACACATGCCAGATGTGAGGGACAATAAAAAAACCACTAATTTCTAAACTCTCATAGTCAGGGCAGCATACAAAATATAAAAAATAATACAACTACTACATAATATTAATAAATAATATAATAAAACCAACTAGATTCAGTTTCACTCAGAGTTACTAGTACTTTCAGATTCTTAACGCTGTGATACTATTTTTCAAACTTTGGGAGACACATTATACACTTAATAGTGTTATTTTCATCAGAATTTTAAAATGTAGAGACATCACTGCTGGTCTCACGACTCGGGCTCAAAGGTCTTGCCCTCAAATGTTTTACAATAAAGAACAACCTTTTAATTGACTACTTGTGAAGCTGCTGACGATAACATAATTATTAACTTTTTTGTTTATAAGATAAGCATTTTTCTCTTCCTGTATCAGAGCAGAACAGAGTGGTGAAAGCTGACTCTGTTTGGTGCACTCACTCCAAGAAGCGCAGCCACTCAGCGCTGCAGTCAAGGACGAGCTGCTCCCGGAGCTGGTTCAGGAGTCTGTAATTTTCTATAATGAAAGGCGAGTGGAAGCGGCTGACAGCTTTTGTGCTGCAACGGGGAGAAAAGACTGATTGGAAATCAAGGTTACCAGGCAATCAGCTACACTATCTACATGCAAAATTGGACTCATTTTCTTAATCTCTGTGAGCCTCGACAATGGATGCTTTAAAAAAAAAAGCTCTTCCATTGTGATACCAAACCCTATTGATTCCGATGGCCTCTATTGTGAATAAAGTGGTCTCAGAAGGCTTTGAAATGCTGTGCACAGTGTGGCATTATCACCCAAGTTTACGTATTTCACAAAACTGCTCAGCAATAACTCCCTAAGTGCATGACTTCCCTGTGACTGGTTGATATACAATGAACTAGACAAAAACAGATTCACTTTAAAAAGGAAAACTTCATTATAAGCCTGAAATAAACATGGTAAATACAGATTGTCTTGCTAGTTTTCACTTGAGCCACTTGCTACTTATTTACGTATTTTCATTAAGGACTCCATTTGGCATATCCAGGCATTCTTTTACAGAATCCAGATTAGCTGTAATTTGTTCACCATGTTAATTCTGTCTGATCTGTGCACTTTTGAGTATTAAAAGAAGTTTAATTAAAAGAGAATTGAGTGTTAATTCTTGCATAAGTGAATAAAGCATCACTTCAGAGTTCAACTTGGTGAGAGATGTCTGTGCTCACACATTACACGCTGGGGCTTATGAAGAATTCAGAATTTACATGGACATTGTAACTTTCAGGCATTCAACCCATTCAAATCATAAATTGAATCACTGAAAAGAAAAAAAGCCAGCTACTTAATTCAGTCCATCTCTGTTTCACCTGCTTGAAAATTATCCAAAATCAAGCTGACATTACACCCAAAGCAAGAAAAGCTTGTCTGTATGAGTAAGCAAAATGGTATTTTAAATGCACTGAATATACTGGGATGTATAAGCAGATGTTAGCACAGCTACTTTAACCTTTCTGAATAAAACAGTAACAATAGAAACTGTATGAAGGATTTGCACGTGCAAGCTACAGGCACAACTCAATCAAGGCCATAGCTCTGACACCAGTACATGCACCTTGAAGGACTGGGTGAGTAATTCTGTGCTCTGAGGATGTGCTGTGTAAAAACAAATGTTGTAAGGAATCAATTTTTCTCAGTTTTGCTTGGGTGGTTTTTTTTTGCTTTTAAGCAATAAATTTACAATTTGGCTGGGTTTTCAGCAAACCTAAACACATGGGACGATGAGAATGTGCACGTAATTAACTGTAATACCAAAATACCTCTTGATTTTTCTTCTATATTAAAAGAAAACAAACTTCAAAGATATTTTACATACCTACTAACCATAACCCAGTCAGATGGCACTGATGATTTATGGGAATTCTTGACTTCTATCAAAAACTAAAATAACAGAAATGTAATGTTACACATCATGGGAAGTCAGGAAGACTAGAGAATCAGAATCATCATTTATCAAACTGCAAGCATCAGATGAAAACCATGTTGAGCCTGAAGAGAACGAGCAGACCAGAAGGGAATGTCCTTTTCTCCCCGAAAAAGCTGGGGTTATGACATACATAACCCCTCTGTACCTACAGAACTTTGCTTCAGGTTCAAATGAACTTGGGCCAGAAAAGGAGGCACAGGGAAAAGCAGCAGTAGTGTCAAGATGCTCAGTGCAGTGAAATTTACGTGACGTGTTTATTGCAGTATTTTATATGATTCATGTCAGTTATCTCTGTAACAATAGCTCGAGGTCCTGGATGTCAGAGAGTTGAGGCATTCTCACGTCACAGAATTCAGCTGGAAAACGAATTTCCTGCAGAGATTAGGTTAGCACAGAACCTGACCACATTTACGGAAAACCACAAGACCCATGTCTGACAAAACTTTTCCACTGTAGTTAATAAGATTTAGGTAGAAACTTCCAGAGGAGCCAGCAATCACCCACAAGAACAAACAAGGATAACAATCCTAATACATGAATACAGCAAGGACAGAGTGCACTGATTCTTAATTCACCCAACACGTTTCCAAGGTATTTCTCTGTTGTGAAGGAGCATTGGAATTTTACATCTATCAGGCTGCTACAAGAACATAAGGAGAATACATCATACAGATCTAAGGAAAAAAGAGCTCAAATCAAATAAATTCCTGTTCTAGTCCTGTGTTCTACTCCTCCCATACAATTAAGTTTCCATTACTTCCATTCCTCTGGCATCTTTCTTTTCCTCACTGACCATCTTCTCTGACCCCTCTCTGCTGCCTCTTTTGGTGTCTGAAACACCCGCACCGTATGTCATGAAGTAAGAGCTATCCCCAGCCTCTGCAGCTCCTTTCATCAAGGCACCAGATACATCTCTGTCTGCAAAGGTTTCTGAGCCGTGCCCTGCTACAAAGGCCTCCTCTCTGAAATGTGTGCAGTGACTGCTGGCTCTGAAACCACTTTTCAGTGCTTCCTCGGATGCTCTCCTCTGATCAGTTCCTCTCTTTTCCTTTACTTTACACAGATGGCAGCTATTAACCCAGCTTTCCTGAGAGAAACATTTCAAATCCTGCTCTTTCCTGCCTCAGACAATACTCAAACACACTCTTCCATTTTCCCCTTGGATTTCAGCTTCTGTGCTGCCAGCCCACCCGACTCCAGGGCTGCATGTTTCCTGTTCTCAGTTTCACCCTCAACAGGAACATCCACTTCAGGTCTTTATCAAAGGCTGCTGTCTCTAATTCATCCATTCCCTCATTTTCAGCACTGCCTATTTGCTCCCTCCTGTGTCTCTTGGATCCTTCTCAGCTTCCTAAGTGCCCTATGGGCCTATTCCAGCCTCTTCCCTCCATGTCCTCACCCACTCCTCTCTTCTCACAACTCTCATTCTGTTTCCTAACTCCTTTTTTTCCCCAGTTTCCTGCAGTTTTTCCCAGCTTCCTACTCTCAGTTCCAGAGGAGAACGCTGAGCAGTCCTACCTCACAGTTCCTTTCAGTTCTCCCACAAACGTGCCTGTGTCTGTTGTATATGTTTTTTACCACTGAACTTCTCAGCTCGCTGGATCACGTCCTGCCCACGCTTGTACAGCATCCACCAACAAAAGTTCCAGTCCAGAACACCGTTTCCGAGAATTGGAAGTAAAACAACACTTATCATTCTTTAATACTGTTCCCTCTTCTCTCTCATCTTTCAAATTACAGTCTGACTCAGTACTTACAAATCCTTTCACCATTCTTCAGATTAACCAATTGCTGTGCTTCCTGGTTCTCTGAGAGTATTCCAGCACTTAATAGCCATATACAATTAACCTTGCAAGTATGTGAGTGTTTTTACGCAGACAGAAAAGCAAAGCATTGCTGAACCAAATTCAGTTGCAGTAATGTGTTTCTATTATTTAAGTCACTAAAGTGATTGCCTTCACAAATAAAGGAGTCACACGGTAAGAAAGCTGTTCTCTGAAGTTGTACAAAAGATTGTAGTCAAATGCTCTCATGAAGCACCACACTCAGGGAATAGAGTTCCAGCCAGGTCTCGCTTTTAGGCTATTTTCTAGGCAAGAATGGGTACAGTCATACATAATAAAGCCCACAGTACCTCTTGACCCGAAACTGTAACAAACTCTGCAGAAGGGTTCTTAATCTGTTTACGAATATCTGGCAGATGCAATTGGATTTTAGAAAGCACATCCTGGATCTCCTCCTTTTTTTTTCGGATGACAGGGAAGTCTGTGAGGTCCTTGAACAACTCTGTTTTATCTCCAGTCCTATCCATAAGAAATGTAAGATAAAATAATGGTAAAAAGAGAGAAATATTCCCCAATTCTACTGGCTGCATCCTTCTTTTAATTTGTTATTTTCATTTGTTTTAACATTAGCTTAATTCCCATCTAAACACAGATTTTCAGGTGCTTGGTCATAGTACAGCCCATTTACTGAAAGCTGCTGTACTCATGACATAAACAGAAAGGCACTTTGTATACAGAGCACCCCAACTGCTGACAAAACCTTTATTGCAGTTAAATGTGAAACTTTAGCTAATTTCTGCATAACATGAACACAGATTTTTGACACGTTTAAAATTTGGCCAAATTCAGGCACATTTTTGTAAGGATTGCATGGGAAAATCCCCCCCTCAAGCTCCTCATCAAAGCAGAATGCCATCAGTACTTTCCCAGAGCAGCTTCCTTCTTTTGTCCAGAAAAGATTACCCAGAGCACTTTAAAGTACATGCAAAACAATGCAATTTTCTAGTTTCACTGCCAGCAAAAATGACAGAACTGTTTTGGCAGCATTAGCTCGGCTCAGGATTGAAACCTGAAACAAGCAATGCCATTCAAATGGTTAAAACTGGGAAGCTGAACTACCAATTAAAAATGTGCTGTCAACAAAAATAACAAGAATTTAACTTACCCTAGTAAGTACCAGGCAAACAATAAAAAGTAGTGTGATCAGCCCTACGTTAATTGCAATATAACTTTGCATTTTAGAGCAAATACAGAACTCTGCAAGTTAATTATATAATTACCTTGAAAACTAATATGTGGAGAGCAAGTAATTAGCGTACTGAAAGTATTATAACATGGAAGTAATAAAAAAATCTAATATTCTACTTACTCCACTACCCCTTTGCCTGCAAATGGAACTACAGCTGGAGCCAGTGACAAGGCAGGTAACAGAGCTGTGCTTTGCCTTTGCACTCCATCGTTGCTGGCATTACATAAGTGACAGCAAAGATGCCATTTTAAAGTACAATACTAATTTTTAGAAACGATTTTGTGGTAATTAGACTAGTTTCCATGGGAATGCAAGGAAAAAAAAAAGATCACTAGTAGCCAGCAGCTGATTGTGAAGACTGTCACTGCTACGTGATGCCTACAAAAAATGTTAACATTGACAGTTTGAAAAACACAAATCCCAAAATCTCAAGCTCCCTGTAAAAAAAATATCCTGGAGCAAAGGGATACTTTTGAGAACAATTACAGGATTTTATCCACACGTCATAATAAAATTAACATGTGATGCAGTATGTGCACAAGTGTGTGTGTGCGTGGATGGATGTGAGTAGAAGCCATGATTTTGATGAAAGAGATGTTTTTGAGTAAAAACAATACTGCCACATACATGTGAGAGGCATAAAGGCCAAACAGCAAGTTGGGTTAATCATTCTGAATAAGTGTAAATACAATATACCCATTCTGCAGATCAGTTATATCTTGTATACTATTCTAGCCATCATTAGTACAGCGACAGAAAAAACACCCCATGTTTTGAACCTACCTACAGTAAATCTGGTATAATTTAGATACAGTCTGTTTTGGCATAAACTGTCACAACCATACTTGTGCACCAGGCATGAGCAGAAATCTCATAATCCCACCTTTCCAATGGGCAGAGGAAATCCTTCTGCCCTTCTCAACTTCTAAATTTATACACCTTGGATCAATCTCTAAATCAAAAACAAATAAAATTCAGTTCTAGGCTTTGATTCTTAGATTTATTTTTAAATCTCAATTTGGAAAATATTAAAAATATTTTATAAATTAAGTGGATCCTTATTTTTGGTCTGTTTTGAATATAAAGTTAAGACTATGCTGCCCCCATATAACAACACACTAAACCTTTTGCCACAACCTCAGCAAAGAATCCAGGGGTAACAGCGGAGGCAGCAGTTCTCCAGAACAAACAGTACACAGCAAATTATTTAAAAATATTCTCCAATATAATGCATATTAATTCCAATTTAGCATCTTCTTCCTCTGTCTTTTTTTTTCTTGGACCAACAATGGAGGTAATTGAGACAAAAAAGGGCAGACAGCTCTAAAGAATTCTCACAAAAATAGTGAAGGGCATATTCCTGACAGCAGAGCTGCCCCTCTGCTGAAAGTCAAGTCTCTCTTCAAAAGGAATAGCTTCTCTTAAAAAAAAAAATTTAAAAGCTGTTAAACAAATTAACATAATGCAAAACATATTTTCCTGTAAATTCATCACCCAAAACAGGTGAGAAACTTGCAAAAAAATCATTCAGCCTGAGGCAGACACCCACTAGCAAAATACTCCCTCACCTAGTTTAAGTTTAAAAACAGAATGGAAGCCACAACAACAACCCCTGCTTTAACTAAAAGGAACTGTACATATATCAATATATAATAGAAAATACAAAACTAAGGTGTATTAAACGAAGATGTATAATTTGCATAACTGAACACATTTACTCAGGAAGCCTATGAGGCACAGAAGAATCATGTCTTTTCTCTACTTACTTGGCTGCTTCCTCATTAAGGATCTTTAAATACTGTTTTACTGGAGAGAGAAGATCTGGGATTTCCAACAATGCATTTTTTAACAGAGGAGATCTCACATGGGAATGTATGACTGGGACAAAAGCTTGAATTTCCAAGTCCAGACGAGACAGGGTGCTGACTATCAAGAAGAACTCCTGGGTAGAGCACTGAGAAGGGAAACAATGTCTGAATCATTACAATGCATTATATTTTCACTGACAGAAAATCTACAAGTTCTGTTCTTTTCAAAACGTGACAAAATGCAAATAAAAAGTATGAACAGTAGCAGAGCTGCACCATCTCGCCCCATTCAGGGGGTTAATTAATCACACCAATTGTCTCAGCCATTGTACTTAGGAATTTGTCAAGAGCTGATCTCCAGTGCTCCTGTTGCTGGGGGCAGATGTGCATACAAAAGCAGAAAATGGGGCAACAATGTGCAAATAGCAAAAAAAAAGCAGGCTGGGTAATTTCAGGAGCACAACACCTTATCCATATGGTCCTGTGCACCCCAGTGCTGCCCTGCAGCCCCAGGCTGCTGCCCTGGCAGGACAGGGTTTGGAAGGCAAAGTCGGGCACAGACTGGGAGAGACTGGGAACAGGAACACAGGAAGGAGAAGAAAAAACACAGAGAAAGGGAAAACCAGCACCATGTTTGAAGTGGTTGTAGCTACTGACAGCTTGGGCTCTGTCTGGCTGCTCCCAGGCCTGCGTGAGGAGGGACAGAGGAGAACACTCTGCATCCTTCATCCTCTCCTCACCTCAATGGAAGATTCCCCCTCCTCGTTCAGGCCCTTATCCAGGGTTTCTCTGTCTCTCTGTTCTCTAAAAGGGAACATCCCAAACTGGGGCCGACACACACGGCATGCTCAGAGCCTCGTTCACGACGTTCACAGAGCAGGAGAACACTGGTTCCCTTAAAGCAGCTTTCACGAACAGCACCAGCTCTAAGAGAGAATCTCCTCTCTCGTTTTGAACCATTAATGTTACCTGTGATGAGGGTCAAGCATTTTGCTGTTAGGTTCTGGATGCTCCCCAGTGTCAGCAGGGTTTGTCACCTTCAGCTCGTGTTCAGGAAGGGCTTCTCAAGCAGTGACCACTCCTCCTGAAACAACTCCCTCCTGCACACTCTCAATCCCCCCAGCTGCCCGAGGGGCCCGTGCCCACCTGCACAGGAGGCAATGCTGGTTCTGAAATGTTCTGCACAGCCCTGGGTTTGCATCTGTGCTGCACCACAGCTGCACTGCAAGTGGAAACCTGGTCTTGCGGGACACTCGGTGCTCTCAAACCTCGCTGAATTCACTCACACTCCCAGGACATTCCAATTCCAGAAAGTTTGAAAAAAGTTGTCCATAAACAATTACGCTGGTATTTTTTCATGTTTTACTGATCTGTAGAAACATTCCTCCTTTAGTCCTCTGAAATCCTCCTGTCAGTCATCTGACTATGCTGAAGGAAAACCAGCTTATTTTCCTCACCTGAGGATGCAAGGAAGGCAGTAGGATACATAATATTCTTTGTCTGCCACATCTTTCTGTTCCTACATTTTTTTCTCTCTTCTACCACAGCAAGCTAGAATTTAATTTCTGGACAGGACTGTGTGGTGATCAGTACAAAACTGCTCACAGAAGAGGTAGGCTATGGTGAATCACTGTTTCATAGAACACATCTACATTTTTATTTTGTCATCTTTTGTCTTTCAGTTTCTCTCCAAAAGTAAATTTTTCTTTCTCTTCCTTCCCACACTCAAATGCAAGAACTAAGGGAATTCTCTCACCTATTACACTGTAGTTATTCCCAAGGAATGTCTATATCCAAACACAGAATCAAGTATTAGCCAAAATGCAATTTGACCACGGTTAGGAATTCAGGAAGGCCACAGACACTGCACTCTGAATATTTCTGGAAAACCTAAGCTCACCTATTTTACAGACCACAGAGTCAGGGACAGAGGAGACCCATGAGGACATTTCCCTGCAAATGCTCCAATTTTTCTGTGTTAGTTTTCTTTTTTGTCTGCTCTCAGGCCAATAGACTGCAAGATACCGTGTGCTTACCACTAATCCATAATGCAACAACTATCATCATGTAAAAGTGCTATCAGACAGCAAAAACTTTCTTTCCTTTAAATTAATCTAAGTATCTCTGATTTTACTCTTTTTTACTCTTTTTACACTAACTCAACTGTTTCTGTGCTGTTAACACCTTTCCAATTCCTCTAAGCCTTCTGTTCTCCTTTAAACATCAATTTTACCAAAAAAAAAAAAGGTCTTTCAGTCTTGCTTCATAAATGACCCATTATTCTGCCTCATGAAAACTTCAGGTTTCCTCTGCAAAAAACTTGCTGTAATCTATAATCATCTTTCTGATAATCTGGGACTTACTGCTTCTATATTGCAAAAGTTCTGACAACCAAATAAAACAAAATAATAAAGGAGTAAGTATGTCAATGGTGTTTGAAGTCAAAGCACAGGGGAAGGCCCAGAAACTGTAAACAAATGATAAATCCAGGCTTGGACTCAAAGTCAAATAAAACACTTTCTAACTGATTGCACTATCATCATCATCATCCACATCCATGCAGATGAGGGATAAAATCCTGCCAGACTTCCCTGGATGCCAGGGTGTGCACAGGAGGTCCCTGGAGGCAGCAGGGTGATTCACGGGGGAACAGTGCCCAGGACAGGAGCAAATATGCACACTAAGAAACACATCGGTTCCACAGGTGGTGTTTATTGGGGTGGGGGCGTTAATTGCTCTTTTTTTACGAAAGGAAGTAAATAGGGCCTTGATCAGTACACGGTCTGTAGGAGTGTGGGATGGGGAAATGCTTGTGGATATATATAAGAACACCTGGCTGAGGTGTCTGCCATTCAGGGTGGTGAGGCTGGTGAGGCTGAGGCTTCACTGAGAGAGGGATTTCAAGGCAGTGACACCTAAAACAACTCTTGAAGTTACGAGATTTCTCAGAAGATGGTTAATAAATATGCTCAAGCTCCTCACAGCAATTCTGATGGCCCATAGGAGACTGTAAGAGTCACCTAATGAGTTCAAACCTGTTTGATTCTGTGACTACAGACCCTTGGACAAAGGGAAATTCCCTGTCTTTTACTGCAGACAACCTTATTATAAACAATGTCCCCAAGAATGGGGGTGAACATACCCCTTCCGTGCTCATTCAGAGAGCTCCTGTTTCTCCTGGCTCCGTTTTAGTAACACTGCAGGACTTTGCATCTAAAATTTAATGTCTCCACTGTAGAAATAATTTACTAAGCAAACAGATAACCTGGAACAGATACATTCAAATAACTCTGAAAAGCCAGGCTGCATTACAGTGGGATTGATTCCATTCAAATCCTAAGTAACCTTACAAAAGATACATAACTGTGTTATAAATGAGAACCTTTTAAAATACAGTAAAAGTTGTTTACATAAAGCAGGATTAAAAGCCTTGCATTCACAGAAGATTCTCACAAGCTTATCCAATGCTATTTTTGAAGTCTAATTTTGAGATTACACCAATGAGAGCCATAACTTTTCTGGCACTGGAGAAATAACCTCAGAGTTGACAGTGATGCCAAACAATAGTTTCATCCAGCAGTTTATCAAACTGTCCTGAAATGGGGTGGCTGCCAGTGATCTAACAGAGATCTAACACCCTCTCAGCAACGCTTACAGCAATTCAGCCCTGTTTGCATTACTGAAATTGTTTCCAACAGAGACCCACAGCTGACAGCCACTGACCAGTTGCTCCAAGCTGAAAGCATTTCAAATAAAAAAAAATACGGGTATCTAAATGCAGTATACATTTATCACTCCTTTCAAATTGTAATTCCCACCTTAAACTCTTCAGCATAGAGAGCAGACTTTGGTTTGGGAAAAATGAGGCATTTGATTTTAAGATTACTAAGTCCCCTTGTTATGACTTTATATTAATCAGCTTAACAGGGAACAGTTTTCTCAAATCAGCATTTAGCACTGCAAACCTAAAAATATCTGTGATGCAGATTCTTTAAAAGATTAAAGTGTAGTATAAGCAAGATCTGCATGCTATTATCATGGTAGAAAAAAAAAGTAAAAAATACAAGGTATATGTTAGGTGAAGTCAAAGGATTATCCTGTGGGGAAAATGTATTTAAAACGTTCTGTACAAACAGTAACTAACTTCTTGGGCATATATAACAGGTAGTCAGTTCACACAAGAAAAAACGAACCCAAAACCGTAACATTTTTCTCTGAATCTTCTGAAAATCACTCCCTCTTCAATGAAATATCAAATGCACCTTCCAGGGAAGGGCACATTTTCAGCATCACCAAGTGATTTTAACACTTGGCACCCAGCTGAGCTGCACCCTTGTCCTCTGAAGAGTCTATGTCCCAGGAATAGTGAGATATTCACTGAAAAACACTAAGGCAAATCCCTCGGGGAGGCTGTGGGCAGACAGGCAGCAAATACCCCCCTTGCAACACCAGCCTGCCCTGTTCTGCTCAGGTGAGCAGCCTGGCACGTGGGCAGGAAATGTGTAGAGCCTGATCCAGAACTGGAACAGGTTTTTCCCAAATGCAGCAGCTTGTGAGGAACGGGGAATCAGAGAGAGCCTGGGGTTGAAGTCAGAGGCAGAACAAACTGAAATGATGTTATACTACATGTGGTGGTAAGGTTTGATTATTGTTCTCCCTCCCTAGGTAAACAGCTCCACTTCAATCTGCTTTGTACATTTAATGGCCAATTGTTATGAAGAATCCTTTGGTGACTTTGCTTTAGTCAAAAAATAATGTTTATTGAGCAAAGGGTACAAATAAGATAAACATTTATGGGTTGAGCCTGTATAAATATTTATCTTCTGAAACACACTGAAAAACCAGGCATGAAAACAGCAAGAAGCATCAGGTTGGCCCTGTAGGACACATTTCTAAAAGTACTAATGGCATGTTTACTCTGTACTAGTTCTAAAACCTGTTCAAACATTGCTCACTGACGCTCTTTTGCCACACTCCAAGGCAAGGCTGAGCAGTCTCCACTTTAACTGAGGCAAAAAACAGCAGGGTCCTACCACGTGTATTTCCCACTGATGCCAGAATGTATGTGGTGCAACCTGTGCTGGGTGACCTGGTGATTCTCCTCAGGCTCCATGGGCTGAGCTAGTGCTGGAAACCTCCGAGCACCACCTCTGCCACCAAGGTCTGATTCTGCATGAGCTCCAGGTGCTGTTGAGACGAAGCTCTTTAAAATTCCGTCTCTCAGGTTCCTTTTGCAGTCAACTTCTGAGTGCTACCCAGAAGTCTTCAAACATTTCACCTCCTGTCACCCTTCTTTTTCCACAGAGAGGAGTGAGAACCCTCTGCAGTGGAGAGCATTTCTGCCTGGCGAAGTGTCAAGTGCTGGACCTCCACAAACTGAGAACAACCACCAGTCCTTGTGAAGTAACTCCTCTCTCCACGGCAACCACAGTATTGCTCTTGTCTACTTAACCACTCCCACAGCCCTTTTTCAGGCTGGGGCAAAACTGCAGCTGAACTGTGACCACCAAGGTGATACCTAATTCCCACTGCAAAAATACTGTTCTAAATCAAGATTGCTTACACCTGGGGTAAACCAGACACAGGTCTTGGTGGTTTGAGGCAATGGGAACTTGTGAAGGACCAGGTTAACAATTGCCAGCTTGAATTATGCTACCAGATACAACTTATTAGCAGGCTTTCAAAAAAAAAACCAGTGTAAGTCAGACCAAGAAAACAGACAGTGATGTCCTTTACCACAAGAGCTCCCATCAGGATGCTTTGCCTTACAGAGCATTGTTTTGCCTTCATTTTTTTCTGTCTTCTCTAGAGGTTACTGGTGCACAGGGCTTTGCACAACAATTTCTGGAGTGGCTGACCTGAATGTAAAAGACATTCCAAAGAATGTTTGGAATGACTGAGACACCCCAGCCATCTCTGTACACCTCAGAGTCTCCTCGTACAACACACCTCCTCAAATAATAGCTTCACTGAAGTATAAAGGGCCTGGAGGATGGCAAGCTTGTCACATCCACCTGTTTTTCCTGCAGCTGACACTGAACTAACAAGCACATTCTTTCAGTGAAGCCATCAGTGTGCTCCACTCAGAATCTTGGATCCCTTAATGAGAATGATACTGCACTGAATCTCACTTTGAGTGTGTGGGAGATGGACATCTGGAATTAGCAGAACTGGTGTAGTGGGAACTGAAATGGCAGCATGCACTGGGGATGGGGCGGGGTAGAAGGCCCACAAAAAAATCCCTGAAACCCAGTTATTTCACGTTCTTGAACACGCATCTGCTTGACTGGGACCCTTCTCCAGGCTCCATATTCACCATCTATGCTTCAGAATCAGCTTCCCAGAGTTTCCTTTTGATTCTTTATTGAAAACAGACGCTGTGTCTCAGGGACACTGCCATCTCCTTGAAGTCCTAAAGGCCTTCAGGGATTCCTCAGTGCTTCGGATCCTCTCCACAGTGCTCTGCATAACCCAGGATTTTACCAGGGGAAGAAAATTCCACAAATAGAAAGTGTGTGCTTAGAGGTTTACTCCCTCATTTACCCTTTTTAGGGATTCTGCTGGAGCATTTCTCCTCTCCTGCAACTTCTTTCCAACATCTGACTCACTTAACATATACCTTCATGCTACAGTGGTTGTTCAGACAAATTTAATTGTCACCTCATTTCAAAAACCACATGAAAATCCAGGTGTCTGCACGGCTCCACCTAAAAGTAGCTTAAAGCTGAGAAAGGCAAGCAGTTCTACAGCAGGGAGGGACATCTGAAGAAATAAGTACCTATAGAAAATAAAACAAAACCAAACCAAACAAACCAAACAAAAAAACCCCACAGGGCAGCAGCAGAGCAGTGCCAAAATGTTGTGAGATACAGATATATTCCTAGAAACAGTACTATGTATGAAACCTGAAATGAATTAAACCATTAAAAAGTGAATTACCTAATTCCTGGGCAGTTGTTTGGACAAAGAAACCCAACAATTGTGTCATGTAAATAAGGTACACTTTAGAGGATGGGCAAATTGGTGCACACGCCCTCTTTCCACAACCTTCCTTATGGCTGGACCTCTGCATCCATTCGCTTTCCAAGAGCCAAACACTGCAACACTTCAGGGCTTTAAAAATTGTACAGTAATTGGGTTTCAGATTTTCAGAGACATGAAAACTTAGTGCCGTAGCATCCAAAAAACTGCAACTTTGCTCTCGTTCTAGTCCTTTATCTAAAACAAACTGTCAAAATCTCTAAATAGAACAGTGAAATAAAAGAACATTAAGTACTCCACAGGTGTTGTTGGCACATTAATCTAAGAATTGTCAGTGTCTCATTACAAGTGATTCTTATTAAAATGTGGACGTGAAGTCTTAAACTAGGGAATTTATAAACAAACCAACATTCCTTTGAAAACAGCAAACTACAGCCAAGCAGTTCCACTTGCACGTGTGATTTTAGATAAGGATATGGAATGCACAGCTTCAAGGCAAATAAGAGTTAATGGCAAAAGGGCCCTACTGCACCATCCCACCTCGCTGAATCCAGCCACTGAATCATGAGTACCACAGATGTTTCCCTGTTATCATTAGCAATCCAAAGCATGTGCTTTAGAACCCTACCCAGACATTTCTTCTACCAGCATATCACTGATCAAAAACTAAGATTTTACCACATCTGGTTTTTATAAACTTGCATCCCTTTAATGTGTCAGCCTCAGTCTTGCTAAGCAGAAAACTTTCTTAAACAACCTGCAAAACCAAAGGAAGTACACTAAGACAGAATGATGCTGTTTAGAAAACAATAAATTCATGTAAAGATGGGTATACCTTCTTGTGGAAGACGCTGCAGAGGCCTCTCTCTAAATCTGGCAGCTTACAAAGAAGATTTTGAATCTGACCAAACACACTGGATTCTGACAGCAGAATTTCAGACACAGCATCAAGCCGGGCATTTATTTCACTGTAAAAGAAGAAGATCAATAATTATAACTTGTGTTTCTCTGAGGGGAAGGCATACTTCTAGTGAACCTTTCCTTTGGTTTGTTTTGGGTTGATTTTTTTTTAATCCTTGACTAATGCCACATCCTCATGAGTAGGTTAGTAAAAGAGCTGAGGAATGCAGAGAATCTTGGGATTTCATTCAAAATGCAAGCCAGATCCTGGACATGAGCTCATTCTCCCCTCTCTGTGCTCACAAGAGCCCAATACACACTTCAGTGCCCAATTCTGCATGTGTTTCTGGGGGTAGTAACACGAGTAACACTGAATCCTGACTATTCCACCCCAAACGTACAGACAAGTGCCTGGGGGATGGGCAGAGGGAGTTTGGAGTTCACATCTGAACTCCATATAGCATACTTTATTCCAGCAGGTTGTAAATACCCCTTACCATTTTGCCTCTCTGTGTCTGATCCCAACCAATGATTGGTAATTACATGGATCAAAAATGTGTTGGTTTTTTTACTGTTTTTTTGCTAAAACCTGTAACATTTATCTCTGTATTTCAGGACTGAAGTCAAGGAAACGTCCTCCTGAAGTGAGGAAATGTTTTTTTTTATGAGAAGAGGCAATTCCATAGCTCTTGGCAGCTTCTTTACATCATATTCCTAAAAGCAAAGGGCTGCAAAAATGGACAACTACCACCAAGTTTCACCCCAATCTTCTCTGTATCCTTCCAACACATCCATGAACTGGCTGCAGATTGCAGAGGTAACTCCCATTTCTGCTCTCTGTGCAACCAAATTGCCTTTCTGCTGCTTTCCAGGGAAGTACTGAGAGGAGGGGTAAATAGGGGTATCCAAAGCCCATCCACCCATGCAGTTTGAGGAGAAATCAGTCCTTTGATGCAGACACTTCTCATCCCAGACAAGTGTGTAGAAATGCAGCCCAGCCCACGTTCTCAGGGACCAGCGACATGCTCAGAGCTCAGCCAGCACAGAGGGATGGGAACTAAGGATGCAATCCAAATGTAAGATTTCTGGAAGATTGCCTGTCTTGCCCCTGGTTTTACTCCAGAAGTTTCAGGCCAGCTGCCAGTGCGGCTGCTCATAAATAGTGTCCATGAGGAAACCAAAGAAAATAGGCACCTCCACAGGTTGCAGACATTACAGCAGTCTGGCAGTCACAGGCCTCTGGCCCTGAAGACACCTGAATTTAAGAGTCCTTGAAATTTTACTACCCTTCATGTGAAAGTGGAACATCATGCCTGGGTGCGCTCTCAGATAAACACAAATCTAAAAGCTGTCATGTGCCAGAATTGTTTCAGCGTCATTCTCCTTTAAGCCAAAACAATAAAACCATCCCCTCACCTGCCACGAACGACATACCCTGACGCCCAGAGCAGCCTTGCTGTACAACACCAGGATGGCCCTGCCCACCTGTGCCCTGGAGCACAGGCAGATGCACCCTCTCACCGCTGCCACGTGAACAGGGGACAGCCTCTGCTGCCTGGGCACCCCGGGAACTCACAGTTATCCCTGAACTGGACACTCTGACAGCACCTGAGCACTCACAACACTCCACTACCCAAGACTGGTTTTGTTCCCAACCCTGAGGAAAACAGAAAGGTCAGGCCTAGCAGGCTCTGCTTAGCAGTCCTGTTGCAGGTCACAAGAACACCTGAACCACTGCTCCAGTAATGCCAACGCACAAATTTACACATTTCCCCCATCCCTGCAGGCAGCAGCAGCAGCAGAGAGCAGCCACTGCCAGTGGTGCTGCTCGAGCACAGAACAGTCCAAGCCCTGGCCCCGACCTGTCAGAGCCACCCCACGACCTGGAGCAGTCCGGCAAGGCTGCCGGGGGTGACACAGTGAATGACCCACAGGCGCAGAGGTCTCACCTCTGCCCACCAGGGAGGTGCCCCCAACAACAGCGGGGTAACAGGAGGAACCTGAGCAGTGCTGACATCAGGGACAGAGCCACAAAACACCCTGAGCACACAGCTCAAAGACGGCAAACAGTTACAGTGATGTTCGGAAGGGTCAGCGTCACCACCCACAATTCCATTTTCATGGAGAATTATTGAAGTTTGCTGTACTTGAAACCCTGGAACACTTCTCCACATGAGGGAGTACTGAACTTTTAAATTATAAACATATGTACCTTAAAGAAGATAAAAACCTTTATTTTTTATTATAAAAAGCACTGTAAGTAGCAAAACTCTGTTCCAGAACACTGTAACTTAATTTAAACAGCACTATTACTATGTAGCCAACTGGAAACTGGCAGTAATATGTTAAATAGATGCAGATATTCCATAAACTCCTCCCTCCAAAGCTTTCTGCACTTTAATCATCCTCACATGTGGCTGTGTTACTGGAGCTCCACTAATCTAAAACTAAGCATCCATACAGTTTTCCTGCTTTAATCCCACAAATAAGAAAAGCTCAGGAAAATGGCATTCAGTACCAAATGACCCATTTTTTTCCACCTGTAGGGATTCCTATTTCAAAAGTCAGAAAGTACAGCAAAGAATTGTGTAAAACACCATGCCCATGAGGAAGGAAGGACTGGGACAAGATATCATAAAAACAGATTATGAATTTTAAAGTATGCTTTTAAACTTTAAATATTTAGACTGAAATGAACAAACATTTTATTGAGTGCCATTATATAAATATATATATATTACACTGATCAGTTGCTAAGCCATCTCTAAAGAAATTTGTTCTGCACTGCACAATTATCCAGCATATACGATGTACAGTTTGGGGCTGCCAATCTCTGCATGGTCTGGGAAAGAATTCCACCACCAGAAAACCTGAATCTAACATTATGCAAAGAAACTCGACAGCCAGCTAAACTGGCTACTACTTCATGCTGTATTTAAGTGCAATATTAGCCTGTTCTTTCTCATCTGTATAAACCATGTCAGCAATCTGAGCTTTATCCAATTTTCCAAGCAATCTTCTGTGGAATAATGTAACATAATTCAGTTGACTAAAAGCAATACTCTTACTTCTGCCATACCCCCCTCTAAGAATAGCATCATTAATACAATACTAAAATCACTTTGCAGTGTATTTAAACATAACAAAATCTAACCGCAGAATTGTTATTGCAGCCATTTAAAAGAACTACTTGAAGTGAAATAATGAGATACTCCCCTGCATTATTCTGCTGCCAAATAGTGAACAATACAGAAAATTAGAAAATACGAAGAAGATGTTTGAATCCTGAACTAAATTTATTTTGACAAAGTAGAAGGCTGCAGACACGAAAGCACTGCACTGAATTAACATCTGAACAGTCTAAACAGGATTGCTGGTTGCTGGAGTGGTAACAGAGATCTGCTGGTCTCTCCTGCAGCAAAGCAAACCTAACATTTTTAGATGTGATAATATATCATTACATTTAAAGCAGAGTGAAATTGATAATGTAACTGCTATGTAAGAACTGCAGGACAGTTTCATTCATGTAAGGTATTACTTAAATGCAAGGTAAATAAATAAAAATTTATCAGAAATCTCTTAACTTATGCAAAATGCACACAGTATGAATTCATTCATCATGCTACGGACGTAACTCAAGTACAGTGTATACAATTAAAATTAATTTTATTAGACGCATTCTAAGTGAACAGTGATATGCAGAACTGTCAGTCACAGGAATTCAACCCCTTAAAAAACATAATGAAGGGTATGAAACAACAAAAATTGCCTTCCATGGACTATGGTATCTAAATCAAAGCCTAGCAGCCTCCTAACTGCAGCACTGTAAAGAATGAAAATGTATAATTTAAATTACTCACTTATATATTATGGGGTTTTTCTGACCTCTCCTCAGACCATGGTTCACAAATGAAGACTTTGGATGAGCTGATTAAGTTAAAGACCATGTTAAATGGTACAGACTGTCCCCTGCTTTAGACCACTCCCTTTCATGACAGGCAATTAATACCATCAAAACGCACAGCCCTGTAGAATTACCACTATGCAGTCTATGAACTCAGGATGTCCTTTCAAAGAGCAGCAGATAAAGCCCTGGCTCACTGCAGAAGCCTGGGAAGTCAGGGGGATGAAGTCCCAGACGCTGATGGGCGACGGCTGCAGAGGCAGCCAAGGCTGCTGGCAGTGCCAGCCAAGGACTGCTGTGGCTGGAGCAGGGGCCTGCTGAGGCAGGGATGCGCTTTTCCGGGACAAACATCCACGTTGTGCCTGCTGGAGATCAGGACAGGAACGAGGTCAGGAAGCGGGAGGGTCAGGACCACCCACACCCCCGGAGGCTGCGACCCTTCTCCAGACAGGTCTGGGACAGACTGCCTCTCGCAACTGCTCTGCACAGAAAGCCAGGGGCTTATCTCCAAGGCAGGAGATTTTAACCTGAACAGGTCCCTGCAGGAGTGGGGGGCCCAGGTGTGCACACCCCAGGGCCAGACACCCCATCAGCTGCACCAGCGTGGGGGCCAGGAACACTCACCCCTCTTTCCCCTCTCTAAGCCTCCTCCCCCTCTCTCTCCCCATCACTCTGTCCATCTGGTCAAACCCCACTGCTGTGTGCTTATCCCACTCAGGACTCACAGACGCATTTCCCTGCCAATGTTGCCTTTTCCTGGTCTTAAAATTAAGAGTTAGACATGGTTAAGGGAAAAGGGGTTTTTACCTCAGTATTTATTTAAGGATTTTTAAAGGTGCACTACTTTGCTAAGGTGGAATGCGCTGAAATGTATGCTAAAAGCACTGAGGATACATAACAGTTATATAAAAGGGTATATAAAAGGTATATAAAAGAAAAGGCAAAAATTATAATGGCATCACCAAGTGTGTAATTTACTAACGAAACCCTGGGGCCTTTTGTGGACCCTCTGACTTCTGTCCTTCCTCTCAGCCATGAGCCCCGGCCAATCTTGGGTGCTCCCCTCCCCTTAAGGCTGGGATGCCACCCTTACTTCTGGCTGTTTACCTACGTGCTGGCTAAGCTAGAAACTGGCTGATTTATAGGATGAACCCTGATCTGTTAAATTTTGTTATGACCGTTGGAATTTTATCCATTAGCACCAATGAAAAATTCTATCATAATTACTGCAGTGAAATTAAAGGGAAACCTAAAAAAATTAAGCATCCTTCTGGATTTGTAAGTAATTTTTCAAGTAATTTACTCTCAAAACTCCTGATGTCTCATGCCTCTCCAGAGAGGTCCAATGAGAACATGCAGCCAGGAGAGGACAATTTCCCTGAATGGATCTAAAACACTTCAGAGCATCATACAAGTACCCTAAACTTTATCTTCACATCTGTTAAAAGAACGTCCAAAATATGCAAATGGTAATCAAACACTTTTGTTTATGTTCATACACAATGTATTTCAGCTATTTGTGCCTAAAAAGGGAACAATTAGCTACTTTAGCCAACATGAATGAATGCCTGATTGCTCCATTTATAAGGAATTAGACACAGCATTCAAAGGGACCAAAACACAGCTAGCAAAAATGAATCAATACATGTGATGATGCTGCAATCTTTTTCTTTCCTACAACAATTTTGAGATCTCAGGCATACGCTGTAACCTGTATTTGTGCACTTTATACTGGCACTGATTCTATAAAGTTGTTATTCTTAGGAGGAAAATTTAGCCCTGCTGTAGGATCAGTGTATTTTATTCATAAATTACTGCTGGAAAAAAAAATATTCTAACCCTGCTCCGGATGATGATGGTATCAAATGGGAACCAGTTTAAGTTCAAATTAAGATGGTTTTCTTCAAGGACATTTAGATAGTTTGTTTTACCGCCTTTATAGTTTAATTATGAGAACAAGGACAAAGCCAAATTTGAAAGACTTTCCTTTAGGATTATACTTCGTATATAGAAGTATAAATACAACAACATGCGTTCAAAGTGAGCAAATTTAAAACAAGACATTATTTTACATTACAAGTATTATTTTATATTAAAGACATTATTTTATATTACAAAAGACATGTCATTGCCAGTCTCACTATAAAGGGACCCTCTTCTTTCCAGTTCTACAGTATATATCCTTCAAGCAAGTCCTGTTGCATTAGTAATGCCAATTTACACTCTTCCTCTTCTTCAGGAGTAGATAAGGAACTGTCTGTAGTCCTGAATTGTGCAGTTCTGAATTTGCTCTATTTACGGTCACTCTGAGCTCCTGAGGACAAAGCACATTGAGACTAATAGTAATTATCAATACCATCCTACAAGGCTTCAACATTATAAAAGCATCGTCTTGCCTAGAAATGGAAGAAAAGTATACTGGAATCCCAGGGGAAAAATGGAAATCCAGTTTTTGAGAGGTAATTAAAATTTTGGTTCCTCTAAAGCACAAAGCAAAGGTTGACATGTTTTTACCAACTGTCTAAACAGATACAATTTTTCTCCTTTCTTGAGATTTAAACATCAGCTTTAACTGGAAGAAGATAAGGTGAATATAAATTGGCTACAAATAAATGCAGGCACATCATATATGTAACACTAAAACTGTAAGAGAGACAAAAGAATATTAAAGTAATACAGTCTAGGCACTTGTGGGTCACTCAGTCTGTTTAAACTACTTCAGACACAAAAACCCTCAAAAACCTGTAGAGAACACCCCAAGAGAGGGATTACTGTAAAAACTAATATGTGCACATCACACACCCCAAATATTTTACTACTTCCAGTTTATCTCATACACATCCCTAAGCTTTTAAAATTTTGCATTGGAAACTCTTTTAACTCGAAGGAGGCACTTTTTGCAACAGAGACCAACAGCAGCCAGGTTCTCTCCCAGTTCCACAGCAAAGTCTCTCCCTCCTCCCTGGCTGTGGTACCAGAAATCACATATCCTGTCCACCCACTGATTGTTAAAAGACATTCCTCCTCTCCAGGAATGGAGTGGGAACGTGGAATCACCTCCCTGGTGCAGTGTTGTCTGTACAAACAGGCCACAGAGTTCAGACAGGCCTGTGTGAACCTTATCTTTCTCCTCCTCATGCAGCAACTGAAAAACAATGACTTTCACATCAGTCTCAAGGGTTCTGAGATCTATTTCACATTAGGGAAGGAACTATTTCTAAGTGTTGCACACAGACAAAGACACAAAGATCACACCGTGCTACAACACTGGACCCTGAGAGCTGTCCTGAGCCCTTGGGCTGCTCCGCTGCTTCTCCTGCTGGAACCTCTGGACGCGCAGCGCCGCAACAGGAACCCCATTGCCTGACTGTGGACAGCAGGTTTCACTCACTCAGAAATGTTCCGGGACATCTACTTCCTTTTTTTCCACTCCACTTACAGACATCAGGTGAGAAAGGCACTCCATGGAACTTGAATTTCAGAGGTAGGATAGCATTTCTATAATCCATGTAAAACACTTCTGCAGGAAAACAACTCTCCTCCTTCCTCCTGAAAAGCTCAGTTGTCAATGACTGAAACACTCTTATCTCGTTATCTTTGTGTACCCAGGTGAGTAAGTGAGGACATTACACCCCTCCTGGTTAAGCTTCTTCTTGCCATTTCTTATTTTCCCAAATGTACAAATCTTGTCTCTACATGTATTGCATCACTGATGATTTAAAGACTATCCTCAAGTTTGCCTAAATGAGTCTGTACACATTCCATCTTTATTCAATCTAATGTATGGTTCCTTCACAGGAAATTTAGTCATCATCCCAAGTGATTTTCAACTCTAAGGCAAAAGCAGTAATTACACCCTCTCACTTCTTGATACACCTACTCACTGACTGGGAAAGATGCAGTACAGAAGCCTTACTTCCTCTGAGAATGTCACTGCAGGAGGCACAGGTGAATTACAATTATGGAATGTTCTCTGAGTGCATTTGTGTGCATTACTGGGAACAATATTGCCAGATGCCTGATGCACTAATGATGCCAAATTACAACTTGAGAATCAGAAAGGGAGAAGTACACAGAGCAAAATAGCTTTTTCAGCTTCAAGCAGTACTGAGGAGCACCATCACCTCCAGCCACAGAAGCCTGAAAATGCCAAGCATACTCTCTAGAAGCAGGAAGGAGCAGAGAAGTAAGAGAAGCAAACAGAACTACAAACCTGTAAAGATGGTTCTGCACTGAGAAAAAGGAGAATTTAAACTAAACATATTGGTTAGCAAAGAGGGCCTGAAGTCCCCAGGGAAGCAGTGTGCTGTCTGCTATGCCGGGTAAGAGCTCCATTTCCCTGTGGAGCCGTGCTGGAGCTGCTGACCGACACGCGTGGTCACTCGGGAGCAGCGCAGCCAGAGAGGTCTGGCAGGAGCCCGAGCCGGGTCCCGCCCGCGGCCATCCTCAGTGCTCTGGCTCCCTCCGCTGACAGCTGCACACACAAACCCAGCAGGTCGCCAGGGCAGCAAGAGAAATAAACTCATTTATTTCCATTTATTCCTGCAAAGTGACCACGAAATTCTACCTAAATGCTTTTCAGGTAAACGCAATGCCCTGATTAACTTCAATGCAGATTAGGATGGTCACATCAAAAGTCTTTGCAAGTGGGTAAGATACATGAAAGCTATTATCAGAAGAATTTTTTAAAAAAGGCCCACTGAAAGTAACTTATTACAAAAAGGCTAATAAGAAAATTAAGTAGTGGTGCTTCAGAAGTATAGTGCTGTAACATACTAGATTTGGCCTAAAGGAAAAAAAGATGCTTCAGAAGAAACATTTGTAAATTAGCAGCAACAGCAAGATGCTAAAACACTGGCATACCTCACTATTTAAACCTGTCAGAAAGTAATAAACATTAAAACTGCTTAATATATTTTCAAAAGCAAAACAGAGAGGAAAGATACTGTAGATTACCAAGTCAAAAGATTTCCTGTACTCTACAAGTGAAGGGAACAAAGTGACAACTTCAATGAACTCTACGTTGGCAATGTTCAGGAAACACACATTCAGATTAATGGATCCAAAACCTCAAAATGTAGGCAAAGAGCAGCCCATGGACTCAATACTACTATTTACCTCACATTCAAGCACAACACTCAAATTGAGTCTGCAGAGAGAAATCGGAAAAGATGGAGTCCATTTCAAAACTGAGACAAGTGAAAACCAGCATAATACTACTACAAAATACAGCATTTCTAAAGCACTGATAAATCAAGCACAGGTAAAAATACAGGAGTGACCAAATAATCACAGCATTTCAGGATTAATAAAAGGAACTCTCTCCTGTGTAATACATGTACACAGGGATAACAAACACAGCTACTTTAGAAGAAATTAAACTCATTAGGGATGTAAATACCTGTGAAGCAAGGAAGACATCAAATATTAATTGGCAAGTTTAGGAATGAAACAACCTCTAGTCCCAGGTGATCCTCACTAACTGTTTAAAAAAGGATACAGAATTAGAACGGTGCCCAATCTGATTTCTGCAAAGCAATTTCCAACTTGGTCCAAACCCACTACTATTTATGCCCAGAAAGAGTGGTTTAACTCCTTCAAACCTAAATACAACACCCACAACGTCTACTGTGCCATTTCCTGTGCAAACTCTGCCGTGGATCTCATGTCTTCTGGACAAACAAATTCATTGGGCATACTCAGAATCACAACTATAAAACACAGATTTAGCCCAGGACAAGGAACCATCTCACCTGGATTTCAGGAGGGGCTGGGTTACCCATTTCTTCAATCTTCGACGTCCAAAGGAAGTTTTAGTACGATCCAAGACCCAGAGAAGACTTCCTTTACTTTTCATGTCAGTCTAAATTAATGAAAATAGCCTTAGTATTTTTAACTGAGCAGTCAGTTTTGCAGTGGAAGGATCTTCAAATTATTCAAAACATTGTGTTTAGGCTTTAAGAAATGGCAACTGTACATTCATTATCAACCTCATTCATCAACAATGCCTTACATCAGGTACCTCCAGGAGTTGTAAGATATTTAAGTATGTTTTTCCTTTAGCTAGACAATAGTTTTTAGAAAACGACCAAAATTAATTAAATGGTTAAAATAAGTCTGTGCATAGAGCTCTGAGCCGGAGCACTGAAAAACAAATTCTACTGCAGACATCACTCAACTGCAGTTGCTGAAGAAATTAAACTTTAGGAAAGTTCTTTGTCAGTCAAAGTGCAGCAATGTTCCTAACTCATACTAAAAGCTAGTACAGATTAACTTCTTTTATGCTTCTGAAAATGCTATCTTCCTTCAGCCTGATATAATTTAAAATAATTTAAGACTTATAGGTCAGATTTGTGAATTTGATGCACTTCACTGGGAAAAGTATGTCAAACAGCTGTGAAAATCTCAGCATTTATTAAAAAAACATTACATTTGTCCTTACCTGATTCTGCAAAATTTCAAGATTTTTCATTGTTGTCCCATTAATCGTCATGTATTCAGTTTCACTGGACAACCGCTTAAAATTGCTGGGGAGAAGAATTTCAGATGTTTTATCATAAATTTGGGCATGGGCAGAACACTGAAACACTGTCAGGTTTCTCACATTAGAGAATTCAACAGTTACGCAAACAAATTTTAAAAAGTCATGTAAGAAATTAAAATCTATTCAAATAAATAAAAGAACCGAACACTAATAACTTCTTTTAACTTTCTGCATGGGAACATAAAATTTCAGATTCACTTCCCCATTTCCTACAATGACTCTGGCAAAGCTCAGAACAAAATCCAGCCCTCCTGTTATCTAACCCTTTTCCACTAAATAGTTACTTTATTCAGTTTACTATTTAGTAAGGACAGGACTAACAATTAGTACCCTAAGAGTGGAACAGACTTTTAACACAACTCATCATCAAAACACCGTATCAAAATACATATTCTTATTTTTTGTTACTACTGCAAATTTAAACAGGCTGCAAGTGCAATAATGTAGGAAAATAGAAATAGGGGAGATTGGAACTATTTGATTTTGTTTTAATATGAAATAACCATGACCAAAATTACTTGACTTTTGATACTCCTTAACAGAACTGGATGAGACCAACCCAAAGGTTGTGTTGCTTTATTTAATAAAATAATGGTATTAGGTGTGCAATCATATTAGATATGAAAACCATTTTAGTCTCAGACATACACGTAGTAGTCAGGACTCTGAAGTGCAATATCCTCACTAAATGCTTCTGACAAATCAAGTCATGATTGTCTGGGTTAATCATCCTGCTGACTGCCCTTTGCACAGAATCTAGGACACTCTTTGCTGTCTTAGACTAAGCAGAACCACTTGCTGGGCAAGAATTAAAACCGTTTTCTTGACTTTTCACAAAATTTTTTTCAGTGCATTGAATTTTAAACCCTCTGGAAAAGTACTTGAATTCTCAACCTTTTCTGTTAGGCACACACAGCTGCATTGCTGCTACACTAAAAACAAGAACAGCACCAAAACTTTCGGAAACATGAAATATTCAAAGACTAATCTTATATATTTATGTTGTATGCAGGTGCTTGGGCCTGCTACCAATTTTTTTCCTAAATAATGGGTCAAATTAGAAGTATTTTCCACAGAATTGTAAAAAAAGCAGATTATACTGAGGGCACTCAAGAAGTTTAATGACAGCTTGGAAGTACAGCTGACTCAGAACTGTACCCATAGTCATAATTATTCTGCTTTGTGTGCTATTTCAGAAACCAACAAAGTTGACCAGCAAAAGAAAACACTGGAGACAAAACCATCAACACTTTCCAAATTACACAATATTGTAAGCAACAAAACAATACTTCCTTTATTATCTTCAGCCGCAACTGCTGACGCTGGCAAAAGTTAATTAGGAATGATTTCGGCTTGGCTCCCACTCTCTGCACGAAACAACAAATCCCATCTGGTGTTCCAAAAGCACCTTTCTGCACCCAGGACTGACTGCAGTTTCCCTATTTGCCACTGCTTGAGCCTCTGGTCTCTTAAACCCAACTGGGTGAGAAACAAGCCCTTCCACCTCCTCTCAAAAGCCCAAGGATGCTCCTGGGTCTTCCTGACACAGCAGAGTTTCAGGATTGTGGATTTTACTGGCTCTGCTGCGCCCCCAGCTCTTCGGGCTTCAGAGCACCTAGCACAGGACACACTCTGATCACAGCAGGGCTGCTCAGGAGTGTCTTAAGACAACTCACTCTCTTCCACTGCCCAGGGTATTTACTCTTCTTTCAGAGTATATTTACTGTTCTTTCACAGTATATTTACAGTTCCTTCAGATCAGACAAGCTGAAATTGTTTTCACAGCATAAATTATGTGTGTCTTACATTACCCAGGTGTTTTCTTTATCTGAGTTACTTCACCCTGCTATTAATCTCGGTAATTGAGAGTTTAGAGTATATGAGTAACAGTCAAGATCAACTGCAGGATATGCCCAACCAAAAATTCCACATGTCACAGCACAGAACATGTTTTGCTTCCACCCACCCATCTTCCTTCAGCCTGGGATCAGAACTTGAAAAAATGTGAAAAAAAAACCATATTCTTTATAAAGTATTTAGAGACCAAATGGCAGAAGAAGGTTGTAAGTAACTATTAAATCAGGGCTGGTTTTGCAGCAAAGGTCTCAGCACGATCCTTGTGTGAAATGCTAATGTGCTGCTATAAGCCCTCTCCCACACTGCTGAAAGTGACCTTTCAGAAATCATTCTGACAGGATCACAAGGCCACAACTCCTCCTGCAGGTGACACTGTGACCCCAGTTTCAAAGAACTGACGTGCAACAGTCTCAAGTACTCAAACAGCACAAAACCCAAGTAATGGAAACAGCTGGCAAGTCCATAACAGAGGAGCGTGGCAAGGCAGGGTCATGTCAGCTCTGGGCTTAGAGAAGGGGGAAAGAGTAAACAAACACAAGCTTCTCTGAAGCTTTAGGAATCTTATAGGGACTACTCATGACAATGAGGTTCCTACTCATGAAATTACTTTTTCAGAGTCGGACCACATGATGATGAGTATGAAAAGGTTACTGTTCTGCTTCAGGACAGCGCAGTACATCCTCAGGCTTCAATCATTATGTGTTACTGGAGAAACTGGATCATCTGTGTCATTTTTTCAGTACTTAAGGGGGTTTATAAATAAGAGTGAGAGCAACTTTCTACACAGGCAGTTAGGACAAGGTGGAACAGCTTTAAACTAAGACAGGAGAGATTCCATTTTATGAAGGAATTGTTCCCTGTGAGAGTGGGGAGGCCCTGGCACAGGGTGCCCAGAGAAGCTGTGGCTGCCCCTGAATCCCTGGCAGTGTTCAAGGCCAGGCTGGACAGGGCTTGGAGCAGCCTGGGACAGTGGAAGGTGTCCCTGCCCATGGCAGGGGTGGCACTGGATGAGCTTTGAAGTCCCTTCCGATCCAAACCAGTCAAATTCTGTGATTTTGCCTCTCGAGAAGCTTGCAGTGAATGGTGGTTTTAATGCTGTATTCATTATTTTCTCCACAGGAGGTAATATATACAATTTCATACTCGGTATCTCAGCCTAAGTGAACGCATGTTATTTAGATCAGGAATTTTCAACTACTTTACTTTTCCAAACCTCTAACGTTTCTGAGTGAAGCTGCAAGGCACTCTGAAAGCAACAGATTTTCTTTGCTCCATTACCTTTTACAGACCTCTAGAGTCAATGTCTTTGAGATCCCTAGGGGTGAATAAACCACATAATGAACTTACACAGACAAAAAATGCAGGAATCCCTAAAAGCTTTAAGAAGTAAAAACAAGTCTCTCCATTTTTCAGAAGCATTAGTTTTCTTTTGGTTTTCTTTAGGTTTCATATCAAAGACATTTACCACCATCTGTGTAGGAAGGGATGTCAAGCCCAGACTTTGTTTTGTACTTAATTAACCAGGTTTAAAGTCATTATTGAGTATTTCCACAGGGCTAGAACTTCTGATCTGAATCCCTTTTTGCTTTGTGCATAACTTCCTGCATTTCTTGAAGTTCATCTATCTACAAAATCTCTCTCTTCCATCTCCAGCATGCCAGAAAACACAGAGGTAAAACTGAAATACACCAAGACACATTTCCTCAGCAACTGCTATGCAAATGATGATTTCTCAAACAAAACTGGGTACTCAAATATACTTGAAAACCTCTCCTAGATGTGTACCAACTTCTTGACAAAAGCCTTTAGTAAAGGTCTCTCCATATGAAAAGGTATTAGAACACACTGATTAACAAAAACTCTTACCATTATCAAATCTATTTTCACTTGCTGCTGGAACTCTAAAGCAGCCTAGCCATACCTTGGGGTCCTGCTGTGGTAGAAATCTTTATTTCTCTGTAATATTTTGCTTTTTTTAAGATCTTAGAAGTAAATTTAAAAGCTTCATCTAAATATTAGAGCAAAACTTACTTCCCCCCCACCAGTGAGGATTCCTTTATTTATATGATATTTCATGACTCTCCCTACTAAACTGAAACGGAATTTTTTTTCAGCTGGGAGAAGAGTGTTTGTCCAAAGAAGGTACAGAGGTGTAATGAATTTTTCAGTCATTCTTCCTATCAAACAGGTCTTCTTCATCTAGACCTGTGACACATAAACTGAAAACTACCTCACAGCTCCAACTTCATGCTCTCTGACTCACCTGTGTATGCTCACTGACCTGAATTCTTCTAGGAATTTTAAGTTACTTGACATTGCAATGGAAGTTATTTATTTTCTATTTCCTAATTCAGGAGATTCATGAGCCTGACATCATTTGCTTAAAAGTCTTTCACTTTTCAGTATTTAGACAGCATTTCACTGGCATTAGGAAAAATACTGAAGTTGCGGTTGCCTCAATATTTGGCTCACTTTGTTGATCCCCCTGACACACTACTAACAGCAAGTGGAACTCAATACTGGGTAGTCAGAGCATAAAGGCTTTAGAAATAAACGCAGCAGGATCCAAGCTCCTGACCACAAGTTATCTCAAAAAATGTTACTTTATTTCTTCACAGAACATCACCAAGGTATTTAGTATTTCTTTGCCTTTTCACTCAGATGCTCACACATTCCCCAGAAATCCATTAGAGCAACCTTCAGCAGACAAATGTCAATGCTAAGATTTAGTGCTTTTCATTCCCAGTCTATAATGTACTTGATTTTAGGATGCAGCTGTTACAAATGTGACTGACTGCTGCTACATAAGCTTCCACATAATTATATTTGTCCTCTGCTACTGAATTACTTCTACATAAAAGATGGATTTCACATTTTCTCCAGCTGAAAGAACATTCACCTCCCGGGTGATTGCACACAGGGCACTGTGACAGCAGTGACCCGCAAGCTGACTATGAAATGGCATTTCCTTGGAATTCATTTTCTTCCTCAGAAACTCTACAAGATTTCTCCACCTATGCCAGTATAATATAAAGAAAATTATTAAAAAAACAAAAGGCAGTCAAAGAAGATAATCAGGCACATCACAGTGCTGGAACACCACAGATCAGCACACCCCTTGATGGATCAGCAGGGGAGATGCCACAGGCTTTCCTCATTAGGTCTATAGGCACATCAAACTTTTTGTTAACATTTAAATACAACTTGGAGAAAAGGGCAACCTAAGGAAAAAAATCCATCCCAAAATTCAGAACACATGTATAATTTCCAAATATTTTAGTGGACACCTGAAAAAGTGTTTAAAAAGTGTTTAAAGCTGCCACCAGCAGATGATTTTTTAAATGCAGCTGGTAATCTAAACCAGCAAGGTAGGGAGCCCTTCAAAATTAGGCTTCAAACTCTCAGAATCCCATGTGAATGATCTACCAATGACACAACATATTTTTAAGTTTCCAGTCTGCAGCCAGACTGACTTTATTAAATCCTGCCTACTTAAGGGACAGAGGAATACTGAGACAACTGGGAGAATATTTTGCAGAGGATCCACGACAGATAAAGCTGTTTTATTTAATAAGCCTCAATTATATTTTCAAAGCTAAGCCAGGTAGGACAGTAATGTTTTATACTCGTGCAAGACAGGATAAGAGAAGCTTTACCAGAGATATCTTTCCATTTTCATTTGATTCCACCTGCATAATCCCATTACAAATCTTGAGTACTCATCTAAGCATATCTAACAAACCCAAGTGTTGGGATTACTGAAGAGATGACAAGATTACATCCATGTCTGTGTGGTTTTGCAGTAACTTTGCACAAATGGTGGTGGTCTAGCAACAGCTTTTATCATGATCCTTCTCCCCACTCCTACTTACCACTGAGTCCAGCCAAGGGATTGTCCAGAAAGCCAGGACATGTTTAACGCCCATTTTCTTTAAAACTGATTACTAGATTCAAAAACTCAATGAGACCTGCTGAGTACTGCCTGAGCATTACAACACACTAGTTTATACCTGCCTCCAGAGCTGTAGAAAGAAAACGTTATTTACACACTGCTAGCGAACTGCAACAACATCTGCAAAGCTAAGTTGCAACAGCAATTTATTTATTTTTAAACCTGCCCAAAAAGCCCTACATTTTGGTTATAAAATAAAACTGAGCTTGAGATGTGACAGCTGATACAAACGCACTTTAAAGTTTTCTCCCTGGTATCTACCAGTGTTTGCACCTTGTTTGTTCTCAGTAACACTTGGCAGCAGTACATGCTCATTAACATCACTGACAGTAATGTCTACACAAACATTCTTCATAAAGATTTTCACAAAACACCACTCAAAGAAACCACTTGATTCTTTCAGTGCTGATTAAGAAATCAAATGTAAGGTGTAATTTTTACAAAGACTATGTTTATCACTGGTAGGTTTTTCATTACAATCAGGGATGCTGTCTGGTAAAACTTGCAAGTGGTGCTTTGAATTGGAAGTTTATATATGGCAACTTACCTTGGATTGTAAAGCATCTTTTCCAAATTAAATTCTTTGAGATATGCAATTACTGCTGCCAGAGAGCAAATAACAGGCTTATCCAAGCTTAGTATTACAGATAGTTTTTGAGGACCTAAAAAAAAAGTTTTTCTTGTTAAATGTTTATTTTCTGGTTAACTCACTGTCTACTACTAACGCATGGTAGAAAAAGCATAATCTGCTTTTCAATTTATTCTAATAGAAATCTGTAATGTATGTACAGTGTTTTATGGGATCTATAAATCAACACAGAGCAAGGCTCCAAAATAACACTTATGGTTCCAAATAATGCAGAACATTGCAATAGTGTAAACACATTATGAAACAGAAAATATTTGACTCCATGGGTTTTTCTTCATAAAAAATGACTAACTGTTGGCATAACAAACTTCTAAATATACAAACTAAGAATGGAATTCTGACATCTCCATTTCTGTGCACAGTGCTCTACTACAGTGTCTGTTCCAGCTGCAACAACAGAAAAACTCACTCCACGATACCACAACATAAACTGGTATTTTTTAAAACCCATGTAGTTCAGGTTTTTGGGGATGGTTTTAAAGCTGTTCTCCTGTTCTCAGATAACACACGCAAGAACTTTAGAACTTAGTAAGAAGAATCCTATCTTCAAAGAGGGCAAGAAGGAGGACCCAGGAAACTCCCAGCCAGTCACCTCCATCCCTGGGAAGATGAAGGGACAGGTGGCTCTGGAGGTCATCACCAAGCATGCAGAAGGAAAGGTCACCAGGAGTGGCCAGCAGGCATTCACCAAGGGGACGTTGTGCTTGAGAGAGCTGGGCAGAGAGAAACCTAATGAGGTTCAACATGGGTAAGTACAGGTCCTGCACCAGGGGAGGAATAACCTCAAGTACCAGAACAGACTGGGAGTGACCTTCAAGAGACCAGCTCTGTGGAGAAGGACGTGGGGGGAACCAGTGGATGACAAGTTGACCATGAGCTGACAGAGTGTCCTGGGGGCCAGGAGGGCCAGTGGGATCCTGGAGTGCATCAGGAAGAGTATGGCCAACAGGTCGGGGAGGGGATTCTGCCCCTCTGCCCTGGCCAGGTGAGGCCACACCTGGAATCTGTGTTCGGTTCTGGGCTCCATAATTCATGAAAGACAATGAGTTGCTTAGAGGGTCCAGCAGAGGCCATAAAGTTGATAAGAGGCTGGAGCATCTCTTATGAGGAGAGACTGGGAGCTGAGCCTGTTTGATCTAAAGAAGAGAAGACTTAGAGGGGATCTCATCAATCCATACAAACACCTCTAAGCATTGTCAAAGGATGGTGCCAGACTCTCTTCAATGGTGCCCCGGGACAGGATGAGGAGCAATGGCCATAAAATAAACGACAACAAGTTCCACCCCAGCAGGAGGAAGAACTTCTGTCCATGGAGGGGCAGAGCCCTGGAACATCTGCCCAGGATGGGCTGGAGTGTCCCTCTCTGGAGACATCCCAACCCCAGCTGGACACGTTCCTGTGTCACTGTTCTAGGGGACCCTGCCTGGGCAGGGGGTTGGGCTGGGTGAGCTCCAGAGCTCCCTTCCAGTCCTAGATATCCTGGGATTCTGTGAACGTGAGAAACATTTCAGGGGTAGAGTAATCCCCCTCAGCTGCTATGTACATTTGAATTTAAATCTGCCTAAACACACACCTTCAAGCTATGAAAAAAACAATGGTAGCCCTGTATTCATTTCTATTTAAATAATGTTCATTTTCCTCCAAGCTCAAAGTAAGATCCCACTGTGCAGAAAATTAAGCAGAGGTGGCCAGAAGCCTGCACGGATGTAAACGCTTATAGGATGCATGCTTCAAAGATACTTGGAATAAAAGACCTGTAATGTCAGGTGCTTATTTTGCATAAAAATCTGAATGACATACCTGTAGTACCAGGCACTTCTTTTGCATAGAAGTCAGTAACCTTCTGGAAAGCATGGCTGTACTCAAAATTGAGGTTTTCCATCCTTTCTATCCTAATTCTGTCATCCTGTAACCTGCAAAGAAAAAATATTTGACTTCCAGTTTTTTATGTTCCCTTCATGAAGAACATTGAAAGAGGTTGCAAAGGCACAATTTCTTTTGTCTTTGCTTTGTTAAGAGTTGAATGGGTAAAGAATGAAGAGATGAGCTATTAAAGTGTGTTGAGAAAGTGTGTACGTTGTTTTAAGCATTTCTTCCAACCTCTGTAAAAGTGCAAATAAACCAAACCCAAACAGCAGCAAGTACACCCAAAAGAGACTGCAAGAGGTGTTCTAGCATACCTGCAAGGTAGCACAAACATGTCTTCACCAATCATAACAAGTATTTGCCTTATCTCTTCCTAAAGACTTGCAATGATCAAATACTTAAGCTATTCTCCTATGCTACCTGTCACCGTATTTAATTATCCTCTGTCTTGGAAGACTCTGTTCCACACTGTAGAACTCAAGGGTTGGATTTCTTTTAGTGTTTGTGCAGTCTAGGCAGCCAAGGATGCTATTACTGATAACCCACTCCTGCCAGCATATCAGCAGTTCCTCCCAGTCTAACAGCACCAGCAAACACAGCAAACTGTACAAGATGCACCACTGTTTTTCCTGGCTGTTTTTACACTGGCTGTTTTTCCTAATTGGTTGCTGACATGAAGATTGGATGCTGCTTTAACATTTCAATTTGCACAGCTGTTAATAGGCATTAAACAGATATGCTGGTTAAAAAACCACAAGAAGAAGAACACAGGGTGCCCCTGCCACCCTGGAGGAGAATTACACAGCTACAGAATGAACCAGGGCCCAGGAGAAAGCTCCATGAAAAAGACACATACAAAACCTACTTGGCCTCAGCATTTTCACTCTCACATCCCCATGGGATGCGAATTAACCAAGTGCTTTGAGAAGACTGGAAATAATGCCAGTGAGACAGGTGGTGTAGGTATTACAGCATGGAAGTTAATCAATAACTTTTTTGCAGGGCTTTTCAACTTCACAGGGAAAAACAGACAGATTTTCTGCCTTACATTCGACATACTCCTACCTGAAAGGATCAATACATCTCTGTGGCCCGGCTCTTAAAAATGAGAGCTAATTTCCTCAACACGTGTCCAACTGACCAGGACATGCTCGGTGATTGTTTCCCTGCCTTTGTTTTGACTGACCGATATAATTAGGTTTTCAGTCTTTATACTGTCTGGAAGTCCCTTCTCCCCAGCCTTCTCAGAAAGAGCAAACATTCTTAAAGCAAAGAAAGAGAACAGCACCAATCAGCTCTTTTCTTCCTTGCCTTTTTCCACTTGCTCCAACCCTCACCAGTCGTCTGCTTGAGCACAATTTAGCCCTTTTGCTGAATCAGCACGGGTTTCACTGCAGCCTTGTGCAAAAACACTACTTCAGCACTACACTGTTCATGAGGTGATGTATGATACCTGGAGGTCAGCAGAGCACACGCCTTTGAGTCAGCCATAAAGGACAAAAGGGCCTTTCTGCTGACCATGTGTGAGTAGGGATGCACAGAAGTATTTTTAAACAAAGGATTTATTTTTCATTTCTACCTGTTTATGTTTTCATAGCAATGACTACAGAAAAGCAAGGCTTAACAAGGTCTGCCCTTAACAAGGGCTAATTTTTAGAACAAAAGTCAAAAAGGAAGGCTTTGGGGTGTATTTCACTGCATGGTTCATGCCACACCTGTTTGTTTTCCAATGGTTAAACATTAACTGGTGTCATTTACTTTAATGCATTTCTGATTTCTTCCCTTTTATAACCAAATTTACCCAACTCCTTAGCAAAAACTCTGGGATAGTTACAATCAACATAGGTTGAGTACCTTCTGACAGTATTTTTGTTTGTCAGCACTATGAATGGGAAATATTTAAAATTAGAAAACTCAGTGATGTGCAAAGATCTTCAAATAATATTTGTATTGTAGATATGGCAACATCAAATATATGTATGACATTCTGACTATCTGAGAGTATGCACTCGATTTCTAGATAAAGTAAAAAAAAATGGAAAGTTACAGATTCAATCTGTGGAAAAAACGAAATTTTTATTAAGATGTATGAAAACAAAGTTTGCTGCAGAAGGTTTTCATGTGTGTCCTTTGTGCAGCAAGATGATCACCCAAAGGCCATTTTCCTGATTACAGGCAGGAAGATATGTTGATGCATATTTTATCTCTCCAGCCACCAATGCCTATTTAAATCAGAAGTCAATTCGCCATCAACTTTTGTAAACATCACTGTTGTCAGAGCCTCTAAATGAGCTGCAGTTCAACTCATCCCATGTTTCCCTGACACCCTTCCCAGCTCCCTGGAAACCAGCCATGCTCTCAGTCCCTGGCATGACACGGCTCTTCAGAGATCAACTCAACCTCCCAAGGCTCCGTCACCTCCCCTGCCCACTCCTTCTGCACCCCCTGAACTGGACACTGAGTGACCAGGGAGCTTTGGGGGTTCCAGCTGCCAGCTGAGGGTACAGATGAACCCACAGTGCCCCTCATCAGAATCCCTGCTCCTCCCAAAGGCTGGGATTTGATGCAGAGCTGTCTCTGCTCACAAGATGAGTACCAAAGATGCTCTAGGAGATGATAATCACCTACAGCCAAGGATCTGAAACCAATGTGCCCACAGGCAGGTGCATAAAGGATAGGATACTACAACACACACAGTTACACACACACTGTAATAATGTGATAATGTAACATGTACATCCTAACCTATGCTGTTCCATGACACTGTTACTAGAGGGACTAATTTATCTGTGACCCTGCTGGCAAAGTGAAAAAGGACCAATACTGCTGGGTTTAATTCCTCTATTTATCTGACAATCCAATGCATCCACTTAAAATTCATTTTTTAGCAAGTGCTGTAGAAAAAATAATTAAAAGAGATCTCTCAGTTTGGATGGGAAAGTCTCTTAAGAAAAACATTTATTAAAAATGCTAGAAGCTAAAAGAAAACAACATAAAAATAATTTACAGAAACTGACTCAAGATATGTAAAAAATGATAAAATATTTTATTAAGAATGAGCTCACTTTAAGCACAAGAGCTAACTGCAGTTTGCTGAATAAAGCAGGAATCACTTAATTGCTGCTCTACAATTCACAATAAACAGGCATAATGAGAATAAAGACCTACAGCAAAACAGACATGTCCAAACTGAGATTTCTTAAAGCTCAGGAAGTCCTCCTCAGGAAAGCAAGTAACTGCAGAATTTTAGCTTTCAACTACTATCCTGCCATGCCCATTCTGCTTTAGGGCATTCAAATGCAGGGGTGCATGGACCAAAATTTCACTGTACAGCTCGGTATCACAACACAAGGACATCAATGATACAGAATGTGGGACAGTGTCTGCTCCTAAAATTTAGTAGGAAATTTTTACTTCTGATGCTAAGCACAGATTTGTTAAGCACAAATAATTTATTTAATTTTTCCAATACAATTTATTCAAGCTGATCTTTTCTCTGCATTTCTCATAGTTTATTCTGCTGGGATGACCAGTCTGTCACTGCAGGGAAAAAATGCCAGCACCGCCCAGCAGGGCAAGGCAACCTGAATGCATTAGTCCTTTCAGAAGGATCCAAGTACATGGTGTCACCTTCCCTTATGAATATGCTTGGCAGAAATTGCATTTCCTTTACTTGTCATCACTGTGTTACCTTTGTTATTCAGCCAGTCCTAGCTCGGGGGGCTCAGGTCTGAGTGTGTCTGTGGGAATGGAGAACAACCACCCTTCCTTTCTCAGTGAATCCTGGCACAGAGCTCCAGCAGCTTCTCTGGCAAAGCCTCCAGGACATTTCCAAGCAGTGGTTCTTCTGGCACTGAGCACACACATTTTTAGAAGCACAGCTTTTTCTCCTGTCAGAGTCAAGTACTTCGCCACATTTGCTCTAAGCAGCCTTCAGATGCCAGAGATGGAGACTGGTGTTGCAAGAAAACAGCAGCACAGTCACCTTCTCTGAGTAGCTGGTACAAGGCACTGCTGACCATGAAAACCAAACAAAAACCACCACATGGATGTTATGAGTATGTTGCATAGGACACATCACCCCACAGGACCTCAAGCTTCCAAAATGCCCCATCCCAAACCCTTCCTGAATGCCAGAAGCTGCTGAAAAGCCCAGTAGCAACCCTGACACTCTTTAATATACATATACACATATATGTGTATCTACTTACTCACATGCATATGTATCTTACACACAGATATACACACAGAGAGAAAAACTTGAGGAAAACTCCTTGCTTGCCATTTTCTGTCCAAACTACCAACATTTCTCAACACATTTTCTGATTTTCTCAGGAAGGACTACATGTGAAAAGAACTCCAACCACACTGACAAGCCTGGAGCCTGGAACCAAGCAATTTGAAGAAAACATTCTTTTAGCTTTAGGAACTCAGAGGCAGGAGCTGCCAAAGAAAAGGCGTAAGGAGGTTATGAGAAAAGCAAAGAGCAGAGGGCTGTGCAGGCCCTGTGTGATGCAGCATCCCTTCTGTGAGGGCAGAATTAGGCAGCACAGGACAAAACACAAGCACAGTTGTACTGCAGCAGCTTCTGCATCCACAAATAGACACAAATCTTCTTCACGCTCCCTCCAATTGCCTGTCTGAAGAATGGGATGAGACACGCTGCACTCACGTCTTGGAAAGTAGAAAAGATCAAGAACTGCTAGGAAACTATTTATTAGCACCTAGGAAAAGCCAGGATGAGCAATAGTCAACATTTGAAAAAGGCACTCCCACCACCTGAATTTAATTTCCCTCAGGTGCAGAGGAGCAGATTCTGTGGACAGAGAAGACGCAGATTCTGTACCTGCTTGATCTCAGGGAGGTTATTTCACACAGTTTCACACGTCCTCACAGCTGATCTTCACAGCATGAATTCACAGGGAAGTACTCTTACAGAAGGGGACCACACAGGCTGGACAGCAGCACTCAGGGGCCCCCTGTGGAAACGAGGTGAGTGTTCTGCACAGCTCTATCAGCTCAGCACTGCCCTGGCAGCACTCACTGCCTCAGGTACCACTCACAAAGGCAGCAGCAGAGAGGAAACTCCAGCCCACCCACACATGGTGTGAGGCTGAGGTGGCCGCAAACGATGTTAGAAAACCTGACTCAAAATGCGGCAGAGGAATTACCTAAAAAGTACCCATTTTCTCCATCACGTATGGCTGCAAACAATCACATGGAGGGATAAACAAAGCCGTAACCTCTAACGTGGAAGTTCTTTCCACTCAAGAACCCACGCATGCAGAGTTTGCTTTAATTTTTAAAGTGACAGCATGGAGCAGGTCCTATGCAGTGACCAGCACCGTTTAGAGGGACCTGCAGCGCCTTGTGCAGGTGTCAGATCCCACCACTCCTCAGAGCCAGCACAGTATCTTGGCCACACCTCAGCAATAATGACTTTCCTCTGTATTTTGCAGGACCTATACAGAACATGATGCTGGGAGGATGCAGCTCTCACTGGTTTGGTCTCATCAGGAGCCTGGACCAAGCTGCCATGTGATTGCCCCACTGCTCCCCTTCACCTGCACCTTGACAGAGATGTGCTACAGACAGCCTGGTAAATGAGCTGCTCAGGTTTGTCCCCAAAAATCAGCAGTTCCTCCATTCAGGATTATGCCAACCAGCAAAAATCTCTCTTCTTGCAGGGCTTCAAACAAATTAAACAAAATAAAAAAACCATACCAAACCAAATCAAAAACAAACCAACAACAATGGAAGAAATCAAACAGCAATAAAAACCAACCAACCACAAACAAAAGAAGAAAGGCAACAAGAACACCACAAAACAAAACACCGGAAAACCTACTATCTGCCATACTGCATGCACAGATGAAATAATGCTCTTTCTGTTACACCCCACCATGGAAAAATAGCTGCTTCTGAATCAAAGTGGGAGTGAGGAGGGAGTGAGGACGCAGAGCCAATCATTTGCTCATGGCATCTTGGGATTATCCCCATGGGTAAATGCAAGTTTTTCTGCATATCTATATCTATACAACAAAGATGAAAAATGCACTGGTGACAAATACATGAAACTCCACATGAATGCTGTGTATCATAAAATCAGGCATAGAAGGCTCCTCCCTAACTCTCTTTCTTGTACCTCGCTGACAGGCCATGAAACATGAGCCCTACACTGTGCTTTTAGGATCGTTTTCAAATTCCCAGCCCCCCTCTCTCCCCTTTTTGTCCTCAAGGATGGAGCATTTCCTATGCCTGTGTTCCCCAAGTTTTTGCCAAGCAGTAAATAAAATGTTAATTACCTGTCTTCTTTCCAATCAGATAGGGTCATTTTCTGTATTTTCTTTCTGTGTGCGTCTTAAACTTCATACGGCAATGTACAGCTGGACAAGCAAACTTTATAAAAAGGGAGTAATTACTCATTTGATTCAACACTAGCTCTTACCATTGTGTCTGGTCCCAATTGCTTTGCAGCTGCAGCTGTGTGCATGTCTGTATCACTGCACCTACTGACTGCCATAGCACCACTCTGACTCTCTATTCTTCTTACTCCCACTGCTTCCTCTGCAATGGCTGTAGAGCCTCCCTGACCTGCACCAAGCAATGGGAGCATTCTATGGCAGAAAGAATTCATGGTGGAAGAAAGAAAGTACAACTTTTTCCTGGCTTAGCATGGTTAAATCACTCAGCAACAGCGAAGTGAAAAGATGGTGATGGTGACAGGACCAGAGCAGTCACTAAGGGAAAATACGGGAGAAAGCTGTCACCAGAAAGTTTTAGCAGCACTGGCTTATTGTCTCAGGATTGCATCACAGTCCTGTTCCAGCCCTCTCTATGGCCAGCAGCTTTATTTCACTATTTGCAGTGGCTCATCAAGAAGACTCAGCCCTCAGAGATTTTCACTGTCCAGCCCTGCTGCCTCCTTGGACCTCCACGTTTCCCTGTTTCCATCGCTTAACAACTGGACTGTGATGGTCAGCGAGGACCATGGGAGCAGAGCAGAGCCAGTCTTGGCATCCCAGAGAGAGCACTGGGGTGGAGCCGTGCAGCCCCAGGGCGGGCAGGACTCCAGCAAGGTGACCTCCCTGAGGTCACAAGCGCCTGTCCCTGCTGGGACAGAGGTGCTGGAGCAGCAGAGCCAGCCCCGGGTCAGGCCCAAGACAATCTGGCAATGCAGCACCACAGAAAGCCGTGGGCTGGAGCTGCAGCCTGGGCCCCCAGAGCAGCTGGGACAGTGGCACAGCTCCCTGCTGGCACAGCCACAAGCCAGGACACTGCCCACAGAAACATTTTGTACTCAACCAGAAGATGTGCAGCAGCCATTTAATACTATTTTAGATTCTTTTTAAACTACCAAGCCTTTTAGAAGGCTTTTTACCAAAAGGGCCTTCTAAAAGCAAGTGTACAACACCAAACAATATGTTGGCAGACAGAAAAGTTGAGTTCTGTATTACACATTACATATCTCAAAAATATTACCACCTTATTACCACCATCATTTAGGAAGAAAAAGAACAACTTTGAAGTGCTTCAAAAATATTACCAATAAATTAAACAATAAGAAGACCATGACTAAAAGAAACCAAAAAGTTCTGGACAGGCAGAGCAAAGGAAAAGATGACAGAATAGCCTTGAAAGAATTAATTTTGAAACTCTAATACAGAAGTGTGGACTACCACCTTATTCTAAACAGCAGCATTTCTGCTAGCTCTTGAGAACCCCAAAGCTCCATCAGTGTATCACACACCCTCCCAAACTGAACACACAGCTCTTTCTTTCACAAGGACACGTGCTGTCTGATAATACTTGTCCTGACTGACAGGAACACGAAACGTTCTCATTTTCAACGGCAAAAACTTCTGAGCGCAAAGCACTTTTCTCTGTCTCTCTTAAAATATTTTTGCAACGGCTTTCCACCTACCAGATCTTGCAGTGAAGTCGTAACCATTGTGCTTCTGTCAAATCACTGCCTACTGTCATCAACACTCACCATCACAACCTCTCTCTAGCATCAAGCTGATGGAGGAAACATTCAGTAGAAAACATCTTATTCAAAGACACATCTTCTCTAGCAGCAGAAGTAACAGTCTAAATTCAGCTTGAACAAAGCCAAGCTCAATGCTTAACAATATTTCCCAACTATTCTAATTATCTCCCCTTCCCTTATGCTGTGTGTGAGCACAAAAATCTCCAAGGCATTTTAATTTCAACAGATTTGAAACAGCATTGGCCCTCAAAACACTGGAAGTTATGTGGGTCATACACATACATACGCAAAACACATGGTGCTTTGTCCGAGAAGACAAAAGCGTTTCCTAAGTGAGGCTGTTTAATTAAAAATTAAAAGCAGATGGCTACAATGTAACATACTTCTGGAAAGAATCTTAAATTCAAGTTAATTACTTCTTCACAGGATTAAAGAGAACCCCAAAACAAAGCTGCAGAATGTATCAGCCACAGAAAATCCGCAACAGTCAGAAAGGACATGGAGCTGCTGGAGAGGGCCCGGGGGAGGCCACAGAGGTCATCTGGGGTCTGGAGCATCTCTGTGGTGGGCAGAGACTGCGGGAGCTGGGCCTGGTCAGGCTGGAGAAGGGAAGGATGAGGGGATCCCATCAATCCATACAAACACCTCCGAGGGGTGCCAGAGGATGGGGCAAGGCTCTGTTGAGTGGTGCCAGGGACAGGATGGGGAGCAGTGGCCATAAAATAAACCACAACAAGTTCCACCCCAGCAGGAGGAAGAACTTCTGTCCATGGAGGGGCAGAGCTCTGGAACAGCTGCCCAGGGAGGGCGGGAGTGTCCCTCTCTGGAGAAATCCCAACCCCAGCTGGACACGTTCCTGTGCCACTGTTCCAGGGGACCCTGCCTGGGCAGAGGGTTGGGCTGGGTGAGCTCCAGAGCTCCTTTCCAACCCCAGATATCCTGTGATTTTGTTCTAAGGTTTACTGCTGAAGTAGGAATCACGCTTGCCCAGGTAATTGGTAAAGGGATAGTCTACAAGCACAGACTGACAGGAAGTTAAATGGAAGTCACCATCAGCTTATGAAACATCATTTCCAATGATTATATAAGAAATAACTGAGATGGTGACAGACAGGGTCCATCCATGTCTCTGTTTTAAATCAGTCTGAGCTAACCTCCCACACTGCTACCACTACTCTATACCTGCCAAGAACTGTCAGAAACGTAATTCCTGTTCTTTAATCAGCATAAAAATTGCTGTGAAAATTTACAAGGAGCACCGAACATCCAATACAGGTCTCACTGAGAAAGCACATTGCCTCTGCAAGCAGGAAGGCCACACCTGGATTTTCTACCCATCACTGCACTGAAATGATTTAAGTTCAGGGCTCTCAAGAGGGGACCCAGCTGTTGATCAGGCTCTTGCACACCTTCCTTTGCACTGCAGAGACACGGAGTGCCCACTGCTTGGTTTTCAGCTTGCTGTGAGAGAGGCTCAGAACCTTGCATGATAAACACACAGGCACTGACAGCAGAGCTACAGCTGCGCCATGAGAGCTGCTGGCTGGGCTGGAGCGCTGTCCTGCAGGGGGACAGGATGCAGAGTCCCCAGAGACGGCCTGGAGGAGGGAGAAGGCCAGGGAGCAGATGGCTGTACTCTGCACACAGTGTCCCACGGGGATGAAGGAGCTGCAAGGCCACCAGGAATGCTCTCTGCGTGCCCTGTCTGCACTGCAGGCAGCAACATTCTGACCCAAACAAACAAAATCCACAAAACAGCTAAAAATAAAAATCCACCCCACTGAATCCCCTTGATAAATACTCAGGCATCATGTAAGATTACAGACCAACTTGATTAATCAGAAAACATAAAATCAAAATTAGCCCATAATGCCTCAGTTTAATTTAAACATGGAAGGAAAGTATACACATTACTGTGTTTTCAAACTATGCTGATGGGTTATTACATGTGGCACTCAGGCAGAAGACCTGCAGTTGTTCCTTAATTCTTTGTTTACGCTAGGAAGTTATAATGAAAAGGAGAAAAAATCCAAAATAGGTCTTCAGGATTTTGATCATTTTATCCAGATATTTTTGCAGAAGATTTGATATTCTGAATTAATATCTTTGATAATTAACTATATTCAAAATAAGTACCTGATTTATGTCCAAACCTGAGAATTCTGGATACCTGCTCCTCTGGGTATTAGCCATCATTAAAAAAAAAAATGTGGAAAATACATTCACTTGGGCTGCAGAGGAGATGAAAAACAGCATGGTGATTGCATTCCATTATTAGGGGGTTACAGCATATCTCAAATGAGGACAGACTAAGGAAACTGAATTCATTTGGCATGGTGAAAGTTAGATTCAGAAAAGCCCAGAGCAGATTCCAGTGAGAGGTACACGATGAAGGGACAAAATCAAGCAGCCACAAGTTGCCTTCTCTCCCACAAGACCAACTGAACACATAAACAGGTGATACAATGAAGCTGGGGCTTCCCTTCCTTGAGCATTTCCCAAAGTGGACAAAACCACGTAACATCTGAGTTCCAGAAAGCTCATCCAAGCCAATTTTTCCCAAGATTTTGAGGAAAAAATTGTTCTAAGGAACTGTGTAAGTCAATAGGTGTGGTATAAACCAGCTACAGATCAACTGCACAAGTGAGAACACGAACACACGGACTGGCTGCACAGCCACTGCTACAGCAGACTCTCCTGTGCCCCAAAAAAGAGGTGAGCACACACATTTAATGTCCTGCTAAAAGCAGCCCACTGATGAGCTCTGAAACACGCCTGACACTGGGGTAGCTGGTCCCAGAGCTGGTCTGTGCTCACACCATTGTCTCAGGGGATCTACTTCCTCCTCATCTCAGGAACCCAGGGTCTGTGCTCTGAGCTCTGGATGCTCTTTGGAAAACCAAGGGATTTTCCACGCAGGAATTCCCTTAACATGTCTTCTTGTAGAGGACTTCACCCACTCACGAGGTAAGAGATATATTCTTCCCTTATCTATGGGCAAACTTCATCTGCAACAGGAACAGCAGGACTTACCATTTAAGCCAAATATCCAACCATATTTTTCAGCTAAGACTGTGGCACAAAGTTTCTTTTTCTTTTAGTGTTTGGCATGTGTAACTTGCTGTTCACATTTTATTCTCCTCTCACACCACTGGCAGAACCACTTGAACCAACTCCAGCTGAAAGGATATGATAGATTATGTAACTAGTCCATTTTTCCCTTTTTTCCCCTCAATTTGGAGGCTCAATATTCGGGACACTAGCACATTCAAGTACCCTCTACACTCCAGAAATAAAAATTTTAAAGCCACAACAGGATCTTCCAGACGTCAGCATCTGTAATTACAGACGTCATTGGAGACCATAAAAAACCCCAAGTATTAAACAGCTCCATCCTAAAATTCAAACCCAGTGTTCTGAAGACATTTCAATAACCAATCCAAACTTGCCTTTGCACATGGCCTGTACCTTGCAAAGCCCTTGACACTTTTCCAAGAAAGATCCAGCTGCGTGATGCTCCAGTGCCTTGTCCCTAGTGACCTCACAGATGAATGAGGCTGGAAAATTGTATCACCCCCAATTTTCTTCCAGAAATGTCTCCATCTGAGCTCTCCAACTATGATTAAAACAAAAAGACTCCCAATTCCAAGCTCACAAAGACACCCAGTGAGACGCTACCATCAAATATAAACACAATAGGCAAAGTTCTAACCCCATTCCCTTCTTCTTTGCTGTTACTGGAGTTATTCTCCTTCAAAGCTGTCAAACCATGGCAGCGCTTGGAAGAAAATTTTTAAGATGTGAGGAGGGAGCTGACTATAACAATAAATCCAAGTATGAAGTGAGCAAGAAACTCCTTAGGAAGTAATCTGAATGAAAGCAAAGGAGAAGAGCAGGAACCTTTATTGTTACAGGTGTTAACTTGGCAATTAATACTGCTTTCATTCCCCACTCAAAAACCAGGAGAGGCTTCAGGGTTTTGGTAACGTGCATTAATGACATGCTATCTTTAATAACTCCACCTCAAACAGAAATGTGGTTCTCATACGTCTAATTAAAAAAAAAGCCCTGCAAATGGTAGACAGATGTGGAAATAAGGGTCCAAACCCTGAGAGCTCTGTGCCCATTGCCAGGACAGCCAAGCTCTGGCTTCTGAAATGAGGAAGAAGCTGCTGAGTTTGGTCATGATTTGCTTTGCACAATGAAAAGTGTGGTTTTGAGTTCCCCATGGCCACGGGGCTCTGCAGCTCCCCAACACCTCAGAGCAGGGAATGAAACATGCAGCGGATCCAGGAGTCCTCCTGGCACTGGGGGAACCATTTCCAAGCCTGGGAACGAACCCTGTAAAACCAAGGCACAAAACACTCTCCCCACGCAGGAAGATCTGCTCACCCAACATGCCTGAACTCAGAAAACACCACCTAAATCTCACTGCTTAAGCAGAATTTGGCATGGGGAACTTCCCATCTCCCTCAGATAAAGAGCTTTGCATGTTTTGTAATGGTTTTAATAGAGGCTGCTGGACAGAAAATGGGATACATCTGGCTGGTCAATTACACTTGTAATTAATGTCTCCTCTGATAAGATGATACAGATTTAAGAGTCCATTAAATGTGATGAATTGAACTTGTTAATTTTTCAACAAATCATTTCAGGCTTTTCTGTGAGATGTACAAAGATGTTTAAACACAGTCTCATCTCTAACAGATTAAATACAAATAGAATGTTAACAATTATACCCTCTACATAAAATATTTTCTTTTTATGTCACATTCCTGTAGTTCAAGAGTGGGATGTTTTCACCAGAAACTACCACTTACATTGGTTTTCTGTTCTGTGAAAAGCTAATACAAGTGAAAAAGCAAGGCAGTTCTTCTTCCCATGGGTCAATTTAATATGTAACTTAAGAGATACTCTGCAGTATGTATTCTTTCTTTCCAGGGATTTACCATTAAGGAGTCAACTGTCAAAAGCTTCTTAAATTATTTTACAAATGGAAAAAGAAACATTTGAAGGAAGACGGTGAAGGCAGCATGGGCCAAATGGTATGCTTTTAAGGAAAAAAAAAAGAAACAAAAAGAACTCTCAACTGAAATTCAGTTTATCTCATGTTTACACTTTGGGGGCTGGCAATGGTTCAGCTCAAAATAGAATTTTAAGTATCACAAGGCTGCACATCATCTCTGTAGAAGTGAGCTGAAAACAGAGGAGGCAGAGTTTTGTGTTTCTGGGGTTTTTTAAATAAGTCAAAAATTGGAGAAAAAAGTAGTATCTTAATTCTACAGACAATGGATACTTACTCCAACTTTTTAGATTTTGTGCCTCAAGACCTAAGGAAACTCAGTAATAAATCTTCTATTATTACCAACCAGTTAAATGGTTACAGTATTATAGGGAGTAGAGGGATAAAGCTACTAAATGAAATTCAGTTTTTTTGTCAGATAAAGGATTTTTGCTCACAAGACACACGGCCTTCTTTTTGTTCAGTACCTGTGTTTTAAAATACATGAAGTTGTTGGCATAATGTGTTTATAAAGAATGTTACCAACAAAATCACAAGAATTCCCTTCACCCAGCTTAAAATGAAGGGTATTGGTCCAGATTCTGCTTATGGTCAATGATGAGCCAGAAGCCTCTGAAAAGACATGCCTATTAATACACATTAATTCCTTAATATTTTTGAAATACTTCCTGTGTATGGGCTGCAGCAAAGGGCCTTCAGTTCCCTGCTGAGTCCTCTCCCAACAGCTAACTCCAAATGTACCACTCTCTACTTGGCCACACTCAGGACAAGTTCTCTTTCTTTAAAGAACAAACAAACAAAAAAGGATTCTGTTAAAAGAAAGAGGTTTCTTGGTGCTTGTGGGTTTCTATTTTCTGTTTTACCGGTTGCAGTTCTCTATGATGCCACAAAAACTTTTGCAATGATCATATAAAAAGGGGCTTTAGGAATACAGAGACAACTCCTTAACCCACCAGTAGCACTGCAAAGCTGCTGCTGAAACTCCATTCTGGGACTCCTTTCCTTAGCACATTAAAAATCAAATGTGTTACTTTCAATTAATAACATTTGATAGCATGCTAATTATATACCACAGGATGATTAACTGATCGAGTGGGTAGTTTCCCCTCTGCCATGGCTCACAAAATTACATCATGATTTTGAGTACTGAACAGCAGATTCCACAATATGCATTCCAAAATAGAACTTAGTTAAAGTTAATTATGGGTGCATTTGATGATGATAGTTATGAAAGCATTTCTTTACTTAGGCAACCCAAGGATTAGCATTCAGATTCTGGTGCCAGGTCAGTCTGTGGTCTGACCCTGGCTGGGTCTGAAAGTTGGGCCCCGTGTAATTTGTCACACCCAAACTGCTTTGTCACACAGGTCTATTTTCACCTGGATTAACTCAAAGCACCAATCCTAGCATTACATTTCAGAGACAGACCAAGTTGGTTTTCCTTCTCAAAGCCGTGAGGAATAACAAGTGCATTGCATTGGCAATATGCACAGAATGCTTTATGGTAAGGTCTAACTTCTCCACTTCAGGATGCAAATGCATGAGCTATCTTTTCAGACAATTAAAACAGCTTAACAAATCAATTAATACTCTAAGTAAGGATTTTTGACAGCTACGCAACTGTTTCCCTTAAATTAAAGGCTTTTTTTTCCCCTCTTCCTAGCTCACTTTCTCTCAAATGAATCCTTTTTCCTTTTTTTTTTTTTTTTCTTTTCTTTTTCTATAGCAAATACAGCACTGCCTTGGGAATGATTTGATGGATGGACTGTTCAGGAATCAGGAATCAGTTGGTTGGGCACACCCAGAGGGCAGTGGTCAAAGGCTGAGTCCCAGTGGACATCAGTGACTGTCGGTGTCCCTCAGGGGTCTGTGCTGGCACCTGTGTGATTAATTATCTGAACCAGTGACACAGACAGACAGAGGCATCCAGGCACCCCCAGCAGGCTTGCAGGTGACACCAGGCAGAGGGTGCAGCGACACCCCAGAGGGACAGGATGGCATCCAGAGGGACCTGGAAAAGGCCCAGAAGTGGCCCATGGGAATTCCATGAGGTTTAACCAGGCCAGATGCTGGTGTTGCCCTTGGGTCA